>CAUYRT010024503.1:0-73037 GCA_963574885.1 Lepilemur ruficaudatus
GAAGGAAGGAAGGAAGGAAGGAAGGAAGGAAGGAAGGAAGGAAGGAAGGGAGGGAGGGAGGGAGGGAGGGAGGGGAGGGAGGGAGGGAGGAGGGAGGGGGGAGGGAGGGAGGAAGATTCAGGCCCATCTACAGGAAGCTAGTTCTCATCAGTGGATGATCAGGAGGCCCAAGGACATGAGCTGGGGACAGCAGAGCCTTCTGTGTTTTGCCTAACCAAGAAGCCAGTGGTCCTAGCATCCACTCGGTGCTGCCCAACCGGGGGAGTGAAAGGTACGAAGTCAACATGAGATGCTTGGTAAAAATTCCACGCACCAGAGGGAAACGCTGATTGAGAACTGAGGCCGGTGTTGGAGCTCTCAGCAGAGAGAACCAGCCTTTCCCGAACACCTTCTATGGGCACAGTCACGCGTTGGGGGTGATACGGAAAGGAGGGGCCAGGATGCAGAAGGCTGCCACCAGACCTGGGGACATCCCAGGCAGAGGCAGGTAACCTGGACACAGGGCACCAGGCAGACTGTCAGTTTCCGAACCAAGTCTCTCAAGCAGGTGTGAGGATGGCTGCCAAGTCACACCACTTTGAGGCCTGGGCTGATCACACATTTGAGCCTGAGAATGGACTTGGCCCTCAGAATCGGGGTGGAGCTGAGATCAAAGGGGACCTTTCGGGGTTGAGGGCAGAGCCACTTTATTTATTAACGCATCTCTAAGATCTGGCATGATGTCTAGCTACTGTTTGTAGAATGAGTTGAGAAAAAAGAAAAGAAAGCAAGTCCTGGCAGTCAACCCAGTAGTTAATCATTATAGTAATCTCACCCATTATTAATTGAGGTTTTAACTAAGTGCCAGCACTGTGCTAACCCTGAGAGGAATATACGACAATCTTCATCTGACAGTTGAGCAAATTATGGCATAGCGAGTGAATAATTTGCATAAAGACACCAAGCCAAGAGATGGTCGGGCTGGGATTTGACTTCAACTCTGTCTGATTCAAGCATCTGAGCTTTTAACTGTCATTTTTTTCAGCCAACACACCAGACAAATTACAAGTAAAGGACTGAGTTGTACTCATGTAGGAAGAGGGAGAAGAAGAATGCCTTCCCTAGGAAGTAAGAAATCGCAAGGCTAGCTATAAAATGGGAATGAATACAGGGAATGAGATTCGACAGTGCCATTTCTTCCCAAAGACGCCTTCCCTGATTCTCCTTACTAAATGAGTTTCCTCTGAAACACACACTTGGCAGCCCTTCCTCCTTTGTAGTATTGCTACCAGTTAAATCAAACAAGCAATGGTGAGTGGAGTTATTTATATGTCTGTCTCTCCTTATGGAACACAGGTCTGTGAGGGAAGGTGGTGAGGCTGTCTCGCTACTGCTGTGCCCTCGTATGTGACACAGTGGGACACGCTGTGTGCTTAGCACATAGTAGGGCTTGATGGGTATTTTTTGAGCATGAGTTAAGTAATTCAATGATAGATGATGGGGGAACCATTGCAATAGCATGTGCTAAGGAGTAACAGGAGCTGAAGACAAGCGGGAAAAGATTAAAGTGTTACTTGAAGATGGAGAAAGAGGAGCTCCATGTTGATGCTGCAGGTAATAAGGAGCCACCGTATGTTCTTGATCTTACCTGTTCCTAAGGAGACTAATCAGATTGAGATGAGAAAGAAATGGGCTCAGGGAGAACCAGATGCCCTAACCCAAATAGTATCAACACTCAAATCAGGACCAACCCATGAGGTGACAAGGATCTTGGGATGGTGGCAGTGAGGATGCTATAGACGAGATAAATCAAGGCAACATTTGGATGCAGGTTCTACCTAGGACAAAAGTTAAGAAGCAGGTGGGGATATAAATCTGGGTCAGTGGAAGGAACAGGAGGAGATCAGACTTTGCCTGGTGCCATAAACTCTACTTCCTTCCTTTATAGGAGATTATATTTCACTGAAATTCAGGTGATGTTGAACAAGGGTAGGAAAATATATTTTGTCATCATTCATTTCTAAATCCTATGCATGACCAGCCAGGAGTAAAAAAGAATATGTTTCCTAAGGTTTTAAGAAGGCTCTGAGCCCAAATGATTCCAATGAATCATTTACTCATCCCAATCTCTAAACCTATAGTTCTAGATCATTGACTCTGGAGCAAGAGTACTCCCAGAGCAAAGCCTCTGCTCTGTGCAGCCTGCCACTTCCTCTTTTGAACAGAATTCAAGAGGGAGCCCTTTGAGCAGTATGACTTCAACTGAAACTCTTAAGACGCTTGTTAGACAGAAGACCTGGGTTCAAATCCCAACTCTGACACTTACTAGCAGTGATTAAATGGGCACATCAGCTAATGATCCACAAACTGCTGCTTAGATATGGCACAAAACATGAATCCTCCTTGAAGATTCACATTCATTAGCAAAATATCCATTGACCGCCTGTTATGTGTCAGGCACTGCGCTGAATGATGGAAACAGTGACCAACACAACAGAGAAAGACCCTGGTCTCGTCTGGAAAGACAGGCATAAAACAAAAATCACGCAAACAAATATAAAATTGCAACTGTGCCAAGTGCCATGAAGACAACTTTGGGATAATGTGGGAGGTCTGAACTAGTTATAAAGGTCAGAGAAGGCTTAATCTGAGACATGAAAGAGCAGGAGGTGCAGTTTAGGTGGAAAATGGGATGGAAAAACACCCCAGGCAGAGCGGCGACCGCGGACAAAGTACCTATGGCGGAAACACAGTGAGCGGGAAGTACAATAAAATGGTCAGTGAGTCTGAGCAGAGAAATGTGAGGGACAACAGGAAGGAAAATCAGCCTGAGAGACAGTCAGGGGCCAGGTCATAATGGACCTTATAGGCCATGTCCTTGAGCATGTTTTTGCCCTAAAATCAAAGAGAAACCACTGAAGAGGTGTTTGGAGGTGGGAGTGAGGTGGGGGAGGGTGGACACAGGATCATTGTCTACCCAAGAATTCACTATGGCTGGCCTGGAAGAGGCTAGAATAGATACAGGGTAACCTGCTTGGAGGCTACTGCTAAAGTCCAGGCAAGACAAGATGCTATTAATAGATTTGGAGGTGCTGGGCACGGCAAGAAATGGATAGACTCGCGATGTTTATTGACGAGGCAGAACTTATAGGACTTTCTGATGGACTGGATCACGAAGGGTGTTTCAAGAATAGCCCCAGGCTTCTTAGAATGCAAAACTGGCCAGAGAAACCCTTCTCTGGGAGAGAGAAACCTGAAGATGCTCAGGTTTGGGAGTCAATTACAACTCCTGTTTTAGGTGTAGTGAATTTGCAGCACCTTTGAAGCACCTAAGATGGAATGTTAATTAGGCAATTGCATTTTCATAGCTGGACCCAAAATACACATTTGGAAATTATTAGTGTATAATGAATTGGATTGTGTCTGAGGGCAATAACAAGAAGTGGGAAGTGAAGTCCCATCATTGGGTTTGCAGAACTCAGCATTCCCCAATTCAATTCTCATGCCTCAAGGGCTCTCCTTTTAAATATAATAAAGGTAGCAATGATGGTCAGCCGCATTTATCTAGCCTTACTATTAACTTCCTCTTCCCCGTAATATATAAGATACGCCCAAGCATTCTTGTCTCTACTTTACAAATGTGGATATTGAGGCTTAGAAAATATTTTATTTTCCCAAGCACATGTAGCTAGTAAATGGCTGGTTTCAAGCCTACATATATCTGATTTTAAAAATGCTCCTCTTGGTTTGCCCTCTCTACACCCATCACCATCATGACTCAGAAGAACAACAAGTACTGAACCTGAAAATTAAAGACAGTGAGTTTCGCCAGTGGAAGGACCCTTGAGGATAATAGTAAAAGATGCCAACTAAACTCCTACAATTAATGGTCCAGCCCACATGCTCAGCCTCTGGTGAGTGCCAGTGTCTCTGCCCTGTTTCCTCTCGACATTTGTCCCCTGGGAAATACGAAGGATAGATGTAATGACTTCGCCCCCATGCTAGCCCGTTATAAGAGACAACTTACCCCAAACCCCATGAGGACCTTTGTGATACAGCAGAACAAATTTCCACTCAAAGATAAAACACTTACTCCTCTTTGGCACTGGGCAAGTTGCTTAACCCCACCCTGATACCATCCCTGAAAAACAGGCACAGGAACTTGCTTACACCCTATACCCCAGGCTATTTTGAGGATTAAATGCTAAGATGTTTCAGAAAGTGCCCTGCAAACTTATGACAATGATGATGAAATCAAACTTATATTTGGGAAATCTTGTCTCTCTAATGCATGACTTTTGGCCTCTCCAATCTATTTCAAGCATCAAACCAGACCAGTGAAGAGGAAATGATTGGGAACAGCAGATAATAAATGGGATCCATGAGAAAAGTTTTTTTTAAAAAAAATTGACATTAATTCACCTTAAAAAGAAGGATGAGAAGAAGTTGACCTAATAAATTATTTCTCTTGCCAGAAAAAAAAAATAGGATGATAAATGTGAAGGATAAGGTTTAGCCTTTTTATAAAAACTGGGAAGTATGTCTTGGTGGCCCCAGATACCCCTGATCATCATCATTCTCACTCTCACCACCGTCACTGTGCCAGGGACTTGATAATAATTCCAGGAGTGGTCATAAGAGTCATATCAGCAGCTAACGGTTCATTGATTAGGTACCATGTGCCAGCCTGTGGGCTAAATGCTTCATGTGCATTATTTCATTGAATCCTTGTTGAGTGAGAGGTATTGATCGGAGGAAGAATCTATCGCATTGAAGGAGAGAAAGATATGAGGGTTAATCAATGACTTCAAGAGAGCAAGTACAAGTCACCGAGATTGTGTGATCAAATAAAGGAATGTACTGGCAGAAATGGCCGAATATCTGCATTTCAGAGACTCCAAAGAGGGATGGACAGAATGGGAGTTGGACCAAGAAGAGTTAAGCTCTCAATAAATCCACGCTGCACACACTCCACTCTGAATCGCCACCTATCTTGAATGAGTTACACAATATTTGCAGGGCTCCTCCAGCGTTACCTAGAACCACCACCACCTCAGCTCACATACAAATTGAGCACTTAGACTCTCCCAGGCAGTGTGCTGAGTACTTCTATGCATTTGTTTCATTTCATCCTCACAAGAACCTAATGAGGTAGGTTTGTATGAATTTGTTCATTTTAAATATAACAAATTTAAGGCTCAGCAAAGTTTAATAATTTGGTCAAGGTCACACAACTTGTAAGTGTTAGAGCCTGAATTCACATGCAAAGATATTTGAGTCCAGAATTCAATATCTAGGATACATATTCAGGTTTCTCATCCAACGTGGCAAGTCCTCATGCAGGAGGAGATGCTCCATCGTCAGACATGTGCATGGGATGCTCTTAAGACATTTAGATTCAGGTCAAAATCAATCTGGGGACCCACAGAATCACAAAGGACCGAGTTTGTTGAAGAACCAGGAGACCTATTCATGGTCATGTGTTCTTTGGGGGCAAGGAAACTCATGGGGACTTCTGTCACTCACCCATCATCTTCCAAAGAACTCTCAGTTCTCAGAGGGACTTTTAAACTCAAGAATTAGAAGACAATGCGAAATCTGGGTCACGATTATTTCCCATGGGAAACTAAACAGACTCTCATTGTAGGAAAAAAAAGAAAAGATAGCTTATATGTGAAGCAAATTCCCCAAGGGAAGCAGTAAGAAACCCAACACTATTCATGGGAATAAAATCACAAGGCCTGGATTCAAGATCCTTCTCTAGTTCACTACGCCAGGCCTCAGTTTTCTCATCTGAATAGAGACCAGTGTGGAAAGAAAGATTTCCGATTGCCTTCCAGCTCTGACAGTCTGTGATATCATGATCAAATGCTTGCTAAGGAACCAGACAAGCATTTGAAAGATTTAAGAAATGCCTGGTGGCTCACACATGTCATCCTAGTACTTTGGGAGGCTGAGGTGAGAGGATCACTTAAGGTCAGGAGTTCAAAGAGTGAGACCCTGTCTCTGCTAAAAATAGAAAAGTTAGCCGGGCATGGTGGCACATGCCTGTAGTCCCAGCTACTCGGGAGGCTGAGGCAGGAGGATCACTTGAGCCCAGGAGTTTGAGGTTGCTGTGAGCTATGATGATACCACTATACTCTAGCCCAGGTGTCAGAGTGAGACTCTGTCTCAAAAAAAAAAAAAAGAAAGAAAGAAATGAAATTAAAAAAAGAAAAGAAAAGCCTGCTTTGGAGAAGAGCTGAGTAAAGTTGCTTCAGTGCCGTTCACCTCCACCTTCCCCCCAACACACAAAAGCAGCCGCGCCACCAACTCTTGATGCCAAAGGTTTCTGTCCCTGGCTTGGTTTCCATGTTATCCAGGTTTGAACCCACAGTAACAGGAAAAGCACTGCTCCTGCCTTCTGAGTTGTCAGACTGTACACTTCCCTACTCTGGCCTCCTCCAAGGAACTCAAGATCTTAAATCCAGGCCCCTGGTTTTATTCCAGTTAGGAAATAGGGACATAGGGGGGTTATCAGTTTGGCAGGTGAGATTCTAAACAGGAATTCATGAGGATTCTTTGGGGTATGTTGTTTTTGCCTTCCCAGCATGGATTATATCTTTCAGCAACAGCAGCTCAGTTTTCTTTGGGAATCGTCCACTTTCTATTCATATGGTTTAAATAGGGGCGACCCCACTTACCAGCCAGACCTTGGCCCATCTACATGCTCCACCCTCTGATCACCAAGATTGTATCAGGGATGAGCATGCAATCCGAGCCAGGCCAAAGAGGACCTACCCCTGGATTTAATGTTGCAGCTATGGGGAAAAGATGCTTACTTTCTGTTGGAGCTGCTAACATACCAGCTTGAAATAGGGGTTGCCATCTCAGCTACTCCTTCTGGAAAACTTGTGTGGAAAAAAAAAAAAAAAGCCAGCACAAAGGCAGGCAGATCCTGTACTCAAAGACTGATATGGGAGCATCTAGACCTCACCATGCTTGAAGTTCAGCTCCACCCTCCTGTCTTTTTATTATGTGGGCCAATAATTTTTATTTTGCTTTGACCAGTTCAAGCTACATTTGTTTTACTTGTAACCGAAAAAGTCTTGAATAATACATATTTTAGTCAGGGGGAAAAAGTCCTTTTTCAATTTCTATTAACTAGGTATTGTAGGTGCAAGCAGAAGCAATATATGTCATGGTCGTTTTCCTTGAGTGATTGATAGTATTGGTACCTTAGGTTTCCTTAGGTAATGACATTTTATGACTCTGCGTGGAGAAGCGATCCAACCCACCCCCCGCAGATACCCACACTGCTCCTCATCTTTCCTCCACTGTCCCTGGGCTAACATCCTCTGGACATTTAGTCTCTGCCCAGGGTCTCATGTCATATCCCAGCCAAACTTCGGGGTCAGAGAGAATAAGAATCTTCACCAAGACCACACAACTAATAAACCACGCAGGCTGGACATCAAAGAGACAGACTTAATTCTCTTTGCCTTGCCCCATTCCCAAATTTATCTTGAAACTTTCTATCTCTGCATTTCCATTCCACTGTCCTCTCTCACCTGCCCTGGACCACTGAGACAGCCTCCACTTGTGTCCTTTCTTTCAACTCTGCTCCCCTTAAATTATCCCATTGAATGATCTTCCTAAAATATGATCATCACTCCCTTACTAAATCCTGCATTGGTTTCCCAACTCTACTTCCAAGACAGTCCAAACTCCCTAGCTTTGCCCTAAAAGCCACAGATGGTCTGACGCTGCTTCCGCTGCAGCTTCAGATCCCATCAGTCTCCCAGATACCACCTCTGCTCTCTGGACTCCAAATACCTTGCTTTCAACCAGTTTTCCAAACACACCACGCTGGTTCCTGCCTCAGAGCCTTTGCATGTTCTGTGATGTTTCCCTCCACTCCCCACCTGGCTCATTTCCTCTTTTCCTTTGGGACTCAAATGTCATTTTCTCAGTAAAGCTGTGACCCTCACCACCACCAAGTTAGTCTCATTTCTACAACCTGGCTATTCTATTTCACTGTCTTCATCACAGTTAGAAGTTGCCTTGTTTATTTATTGACTTATTTATAGTATTCAACCCCACTAGGCTATAAGCTCCATGAAAACCAAGACTTGACCTGTTCTATAGTTCAGGGTATTCTCAGCATCTAGCAGCGTGCCGGGATGGTGGAAGATGTACACCAGCAATGAATGTTCGTTGGATGAATTAAAGTGGAGATGGGATGATTCTGACTCAGATCTGTGTAAGTTTCAGGAGACTAAATATCACCTGTGAGAAGATTCCCAAACTTATAGTAATTTTGTTCTTCCTTGGGTTACATGAGAAACATCATCTCCCCCATTTTGGGATTACCCTGGTGTCCTGTGAGGCTCAATTAGAAAATTCGTGTACCACAGTTGAAACATCGAGAGAGAAGACAAAAAGCTTCATAACATATACCAGGTGTAACAAATTATTACATGTATATCCAGGGAGCCTGTTGCAATCTTCAACAAACTTTGACTGACATATAAACAAGATGGACTTTCTAATCTTTGTTTTTAATAAAAAGAAAAATATTGAGGAAAGATAATGAATGTTAAGACAATCACAATAGAAGATGTATTACCTTCCATTGTTTTCTGTTCAGATTTGTAGCTATTTCAGAAAGAGAGACTTGGTTACAAGGTAAATTTCATTTGCTTTGGCTAAAGAACAGTGTGACATTTTTGACAAGGTACTGTAAAATATGCATTTTTTTAAGCAAAGTGATACATAAAAATGAAATATAAGATTTCAGGGGAAAGCTAAGATTAGAAAAGAGCTCATAGTCCTTTTTAGACTGCCTGCAACACTTAGGAAAAAATCTCCATACCCTTGGTTATAAATATAAATTAAATAATGACAAAGTTAATTAAATAATTATTTTGTGGCTTATTTAACATTAGCCCTCCACTAGACTGTAAACTTCATGAAGGCAGGGACTATGTCTGTGTGTGACTCCAGTACCTAGAAATGATAGAGTTAGTGCTCAAATATTTGCTGCCTGAATGTAATAATAATGTGTAATGTAAGCCTTTCAGGTTCTTTAGAAAGAGAAATAATGCTTTGTAAAATTAAATTTCAAAATTATTATGAAACTCAGTATAAGAACAAGAGAGTCCACCCATGGACAAAAGTTCCCAGGGGTGGGATGGGAAGGGGTTGAACACCATATCTCTGCTTAACCCAGCGCTTAACACTGAAGATAGCTAAATGCCATGTCCGGACACAAGCTTGGATGTGGCTTGGGAAAGATGTGGCTTGGGAACCCCAAGGCCAAGGGTAAAGATATGGGAAGAAGCCAGGCTAGACTTTGCCCATCAAGGCAGGACAAGTTGGTGAGATCCCGGTTCCATCCCAGCCCTTAAATCTGGGTGACCTTAAACAGGTCTCTTACCCTCCTTAGAGCTTCAGTCTCTCTAGTCTCAAAGGGGAGGGAAGGTAGATAAGAGATTCAAAGCCCCCTGGGAACATTAACGATTAGTAGTTTTACAATGTGCCAGAAAGGGGAAAGATCAGAAACAAAGCCAACCACTTCTTCAACAGAGCCTCAGCCCAGAGCAGAGGTACAAAGTCTAGGAGAACATAGCAAATCACACCCCTAACCTTCCACAGTGGTTACAACACAGGGTTTGTAGTCAGACTAGCTGGATTCAAATCCCACAGCTTCCATTTCCTGGCCAGGTGACCTTGAGCACAGCTCCAATTTCTTTATCTGTAAACTGAGCATACATAGTCAAATCTTCATCATGATGATATGATGAATATTTTATGACTAGCATATAGTAAGTGCTCCATGAACGTTTGCTAGCACCATCGTCGCCACCTGCACCAGGTCATAGCTTCCCCGTTTCTCCCCAGCAGAGCCAACCCTGAAGCTTCCTCTACTTTATTCCTAGCTCTTCGAGAACTGTGCAGGCCAGAGCAGGTGGTGCCTCTGGTATAAATCAAAGGCAGATGATCTCCCTTCACCCACTCATCCCCATAAATCAGGGTAGCTCCCTGAACAGAGACGGATTCAGATTCCAAATGTGTTTTCCAGTCTACATCTTTCTGGTGAAAGATGACTCTTCCAACCAGAGTTTAGAGCAGAAAAGAAATTTCAAAGATGAGCCAGTTCAGCCTCCTTAATTTACAGTTAGGAAAATTGAGGCCAGAGAGGAAATGAGAATTGCACAGGTAGGATCTGAGAATTACCAAGACAAGACCGAGACCCAGAAATCTGACTCCTCATCCGGCAAAGTTTATACTCAGTGCATAAGCAGAACCAAACAGGGGAGCAACCTGTCCCAGGTACGGGCAATAAGGACGTGCGGCGTCCATAGAGAATTTTAAAATAATAATAATTTTCAAAGTGACCAAAACTCAGTCTGCTTTTTATTATCACCACATACCTGAAATTGTAAACTTTGCCAGTAATAAAATATACGTCTCTCCTCCCAAAAGACTCCTTGGTTGGTCTAAGTTTGAAACAATTGCTTAGGCTACTGTTGAATTTTAATAATTTATAAATAAGTATGTGTAGGCTCAGCCCCATGCATTAATTGCAAGAGAAAATCTGTGACAGTTGGAAATCATTTGGGTTCCCTGTCTCCAGCCTCTGTTGTACCACATACGACTGCATTTAAACAGTAGAGTAGATTTGACATAAACAATGACAGCACGGTGATTGCAAAGAAGGGAAAACAGAACTTGAGATAATTCAGTTCTGTCATTCTAAGTGACCATTTAAAGTTTCTATTTGGGTTTAAAACTCAAAACCCTGAAACCGAACGCAAAATGCAAAGTGCAATATTCTCATTTGGTAAGTGCAAAAGCTTAGTTCAGATGTCAAATATTACTGAGTTTGAATAATACCTTTTAAAATAAAATGGATTCTTCTGTTTTGTTTGCCAACTGTTTTAAAACCAAAGACTGAACCGAGAAAATAATAGTTATTTTTGATCATTATATACTTACTACTGAAAATAATTCTGCTGTCTAACAAGGGGAGGCAGTGTGAAATAATTTTCTCCAAATGTCAAATATGCTAAGTACACCACTGCTTCTGCTACGTGGTAACGTGTGAAGGGTGGAGGAACCCTTCTGCCCACTCCTGATACTTCCTTCCATTTGGAGCAGTCTTCATTTTCGTAAATCTAGGCCTTTTCCCACCAGTTTGGCCCCCTTCATGCTCTCCACCCCCCATCCCCTATAAAGGAGCAGCTTATCTGAATAAGGATTTGAGGAGAGGTCTACACAGCTTGACAACTTTCTCTCTTCCTTGTTGAGAGCCAGGGTACTGCAGGGAGCTCACACTCATCCCCTGGGCAATGGACTGCACAGTCCTAGGCTTATCCAGGAAGTGGGCTTATGCGATGGGATAGCAGGGCCTCATTATTCTATCCACTCAAGCCACTTCCTCCAGGGTTGACTTTCCAGTGATAAAGGTGACATTTGGGTCTCCCATCTGGTTTACTCCTGTCTTATTTCTTCCTACAAATCTCTGACGCAGAACTCAAGCCCCAGCTGCTATTTATTGGACTCCCTCCTGCCCTAACAATCATGAGGATAATGATACTAACAACAATGACAATGTTTTTCAAAGCTATCATGTTTTGAATATTTGCTATGTCAGACACTGTAATGAATTTAGATGCATTATTGCATTGACTTTGCCTGACATATCTATGAGGCAGATTCTACTGTTTTCTCTACACTATGCCTGTTTATTAGTTTAGTGACTAATAAACATGCCCACCGTCACCCAACTAGCACATGGTGGCAGAGGACGTGAACTGGGTTGATCAGGTCAGGGCCCACTTACCCATTATACACTTTATTTAATGGTGAGAGAAAATCCCTTTACAGACCCTACTTATTAGATTTAAACTCAGAACTAATGTTCTTAGGATTCCGTGGGCCTCCAGGTATTGAAGATGGGGAAAGGGCTCATGTTCTCTCACCTCTGTGTTCTGTTGATGTGCTCTCCCTCACCTCTCCTCAAGCGACAAGTCCAGGAGGTTTAATTTGGAGATGGGCTGTGTGTGTAAACACGGAGCACAGCAACCTGGTCGTGCCCAGCTCTGCGGCCCCATCTCTGCTGGTCGTCTCATCTGGAAGTCTTGCCTTCCAACTTGGCTTGGCACCTGCCTGCCCTAAGACTGCCAGCGACAGCATCTTCAGCCTGAGAGGGGCCCGGGCAGCAAACACAAGGTGACGAACTCAGCTCACACAGGGCCTTCTTGGCAGGACCAGCCACCACTTTTGTGGTGCAATTTTAGGAGCATTAGAATATCCCAATCTACTCTCTACCCAAAGAATGCCTCTCCTCCCACCCCCAACTGGCTTATCTTGGGGCCTGAATTTCTACCATTATAAATGTATTCCTTTGACTTAAAGCATCATCCCCATTAAAAAGCATAACATTCAATGAGAAGTAGCATTCGAAGTCTTACTTTCTTCATATAGTGTGGGAGTACACAAAATAACCACTCTTCAAAGAGTTGATGTGAGACCTAAAAGAGATATATAGACCTAAAAGAGATACATGTAGCCAACTGAGTTCCTGGCATAAAATATACACTCAACAAATATTAGGAGTTGTATCACCATCACTAAATTTGCATTTAGTGGTTATTTATACAGTTTCTTTTTCCAAGGGCTTAGGACTGATCCCAAGAATTAGTCAATACACCTGGGAATTAGGAAACTTTAACCGTGACTCTGACTTGGCCATTAACTCCCTGTGTTCTGAGAAATTCATGGATATTCTCCGAGCCTGTTTAATTGTCCACATTACCCTAATCACTGTTATGTTAATAAAAATGCCTTTTATTTCTACAACATATTTCGGTTCATAGAGCCCTTCGACATTCCCTATCTCATTTAGGCTTCCCAGGAAACCTAGAGGTAGACAGGGGCACATGTGGAATTTGAGGCTTCATGTATGTAAGTGAATTCTCCAAAGGTCACAGAGCTAGCTAAGTACAGAATCAATACAACTTCTAGAAAACATCACCCGGTCTCTGGTCCATTTGTGAGCATGAGAGTTAGAGCATGTCAGAGCTGGAAGCGCCTTTTAGGTGGTGTAGTTCAGTGATGGAGACTATGTTGCCCACGAGAGCCAATTCCCCATCCCACACCCATGGCAGGTATCACTAACGGATCATGACAATGAGTCCATTTAAAGTCAGGGGACTGGATGAGAGCACCTAGGGAGTGATCCTGGATAGAAAAAAAAGAGAGGGATCCACAGACCCTGAGATAATCCAAGGTTAAAATAACGTAGAGGGACTGGATGCAGTGGCTCATGCCTGTAATCCTAGCACTCTGGGAGGCCAAGGTGGGAGGATCGCTTGAGCTCAGGAGTTCGAGACCAGCCTGAGAAAAAGTGACACCCTATCTTTGCAAAAAAAAAAAAAAGAACGAAAGAAAGAAAAGAAAAATTTGCCAGGCAAGGCAGTGTATGCCTGTAGTCCCAGCTACTTGGGAGGCTGAGGCAGGAGGATCTTTTGATCCCAGGAGTTTGAGGTCGCAGTGAGCTATATGATGCCACTTGTACTCTAGCCTGGGTGACAGAGACCCTATCTCAAAAAAAATAAAAATAAAAAAAGATGTAGGAAGAATCAATCAATAGACAAAGATGTATAACTTCCTCTCACACTAGAAAAACAATTCAAATACCTTGTCTGTAGGCCTTATGTGATCTGACCCAGTCTTTCTCTCCAACATCATCCCTTGCCCTCTCCCCTACTCATTAATCAACAGCCACACTAGACTTCACTTTTTTCCTCAAAGAAGTGAAACTCATTCTTCCTTCAAAGCTTTGGACTTATCTGGAAAAATCCTCCTCCAAACCTTACAGCTGACTCCTTGACACTTACGTCTCAGAGCTGTTAAGTTGCTTCCATGGAGAGCTATTCCCCACCCTACTGCCCACTTGGTTCACGTTTTCCTTTACCTCGGTCTGCCTGTCTATCTACGTTTTTATTCTGTTGCACTTACCACTATCACAGATTTTCTTATCCTTTCCTATCTTAGCTTACATTCCACCCACCCTCCCAACCTGGCCCAGTACACCTGATGGGGGTAAAAAGACTGAGCTGTTGGTTGACTCCACACAGACGTATCCCCTCACCTGGATTGGCAGCCATCACCTGGTAAGTGCTCAAGATACATTTAAGGGATGAACATAAACCAAAACCTAGAGAGGTAGAATGATCTCCCCAAGGCCATCCAGAGAGTTAGCAACCAGGGCTAGAGCCCAGATTTCTAACCCTAAACACACAAAAAAATGAGAGATAATAAATTATTGTGTGAAGCCACTAAAAATCAGATGGTTTATGTACCAATCAGAAACAACAAGCAATAGATACCTAAAACCAGTGTTTCTCAGACTGTGTTCAATAGAACCATAGAATTCCCAGGAAAATCCCCCTATTGGGGAATAGAAATTGATTAGTAAGGCTCTACAATTTCCTGATCACCCGCATTAGCCAAAGAGGCTCCATTCTTATCCATAGTAAGTATAGTCCTGCAAAGAATTCACAACTCTGATACTCTATCAAGGACTGGACGTATGTAATAATGAGATAGTCTGTTGTGAGGAGAGGAACTCCCTCCTGCCACCTGTTTTTGCCACCTCACTGCCTGCTTACTGTCTTCCTACACGGAACATAACAGGACTTCGGTCTATATCAGATTTATTAAATATAATTCAAGACCCACTTATAAATTTTTGCCTGTACCACTATTCATTCAATATATTCCTTTACATTAGCTTACTTTTACATATAAATAAATTTGGAGTTGATTGTTTTCCCTCCTAATATACTCCAAAATACACAAAGGTTGTCCAGAAAATATCCAGCCATTGTTAATACAATGAAAACAGTTTACACGGCTGGATACTTTCCAGACAGCCTTTGTACACACAATTATTAAAACAATATTCAACCATCAGCTAAAAACACATTTGTCTTTCAAGTCTAAATATCTATGATCAAATAGTCTTCAAAGCATCTGAGCTTACTCAAAATTGCATTCATCCCAAAGGCCTCAGTCAGCTTTCCCATTTATTTTGTGGCTTTGCTCATGTTCTTTCCTTCAACCCTAAAACCTTCTTTTGTTCTCTTTCTTGACAAATCCCTATGGTTTGAAATACTCAGATCCCTTTACAATAAAAAAGAGTAGTGCTCAGTAACTTACTAAACACTATGTGCTAGGCTCCATACAAAGTGTTTTACCTAGAGCCTAGGCATTAATTCTTTTAAAAAGCAAAATATAAGGAAATGCTTTTTTTAGCCTAGCTTCCTGAGTTTCTTTAGTTCCCAATGCCTGGTTCTTTTTAGCTCTTGGTCATATAATTACAAAGAATGGTGTTTCATTACTTAATGCTCTAAATAAGACGCCTGTGAAGATTCTGATTTGGAAAAATGTCAACCCTATCTTGCCAGAAGCTAGCCATGTGGCAGTCTTATAATAAGAAAAAGAAAAGTTCCCAGCTTAGCCTTTCCAGAATGAAATTAATTACGAGAATTCGACTCTGTCTAAGTCTCTGGACATTCAAGCCTTTCTCCCTGAGAGTTAGTAACAAATGATTTTGCACTTTCTGAGGTGAGTAATGTGGGCAATCTTTAAGAGGGTTTAGAACACTGAAAAATGGTTTAACCTTCCTACAACACCTTTCAGGGACCCTTTCAGTGCCACCTGGGCTGGCTCCCACTGCTCCAAGAATCCTTGATATTTTCTGCACCCATCATTTCGTAGCCTTGACCAAACACCTGAGCTCTTTTTCTTCCAGCATATTATGGGGGTACAAATGTTTAGGTTACATATACTGCCTTTGCCCTGCCCAAGTCAGAGCTTCAAGCATGTCCATCCCCCAGACGGTGTGCACCAGACCCCTTAGGTGTGTATATATCCCTTTCCACCCCACCTACACAACTGTGTTATTTTCACATGCCCATAACACTGAGAGACTGTTAAAATTGCCTCTGCATGCATCTTCTCAACCAAATAGGCCTGAAATCTTACCTGGAATCTGTGGCCACTTCCTTCCTGCCTCTCCTTCTTAGGCATTGTCTTTCTGCATCCCAGGTAATATGACATTTTCATTTTGGATTCATGAATTCAACAGACATTCATTAGCTTCCATTTTGTGCCATACATTATATGAGCTTGTGCAGGGAATACAACAGTGAATGAAATACTCACTCTAACTTCAATAAGCTAAAATGTGTAGAACCAAATAGATAAGAGAGATGATAAGTCAATTCCCCCCGACCTCCAATCACTGAAATAGCAGCATCGTGAAGACAAAAGTCATATTTTACATATTATATTCCCAGTGCCTAGAAGTGGCCCATAAAAGCAGTTAACAAAATATATTTTGTGTGACTGGAAAGATGTTACAAAAATTCAATGGAAAGAGAAGTTATATTGGCTAGGGATTTCAGCAAAGGTTTCTTGGAAGAAGTGACAATTGAAGCAGACCTTGAAGAAGAGATAGAAAATAAAATTTGTAAAATTTTGTTTGCTTATAAAAGTAATACAAGCTTATTCTGAAACAATTGGGCCAGGAAAGTGGTTTCTAATGTTTAACTTATTCATGCATTAACAATCAAGAAGTCTAAGCAGATATGGCAGAAAAGGAGTTCACAGACTCTGTACCCTAATACCTAATAAGTACCCCCAAATTACAAAAAAAAATGATAAAAATATAAAAGGTAGCAGTAGCTTCCAGGCCTGTATGGTAATAAGAAGAGAAAAAATGCTAATCCCCCCATCCCTGGTGCCTAACTCTAACCCACCTCAACTTCAGAAGATTTAATGGTGAATTAACAGTATCCCAATAATCCTCATGAATATCCCCAAACTTGGGGCATAGGAAAGTGTGGAAGGTTTTTATTTTCCCTTTTCAATTTAAGCAATGTTGAGGGGATTGACATAAATTATTGATGGAAAGTGAGGGTGAAAACTGAACTGATTTCCTTTTTCAGAAGAAAAGATCCAAGTTTCTATGAGGAAACGGGGAGATAGTCCGAGTTTCAAGAGTATCTTCTACCATCTCCATTCCACCATGAGATTAAGAAACATTACCACAAATGAGATTAACAAAATCTCAGAAAAGACCTTAAGATCCAGTTTCATTTTCCAGTGATCAGTAGTGGTCATGATCACTGATTATATATATCAAGCAAATATTTGTGTTGTCCAGTCTTATAGTAGTTATTTATTTTAGACTTCCATCTTTAAACATCCTATTTTTTATTGATTTGCAACATAAAATCTAAATATGAACAACTCCCAGTTTCCAATCCCCGGTCACACCTGAACCAATTCAATTTAGAAATATTAGATCCACCACTACTCAAATAAGACAAACATGGAGTCATGGAAAACTCACTCATATTACATCAACCAACAAAAAGACAAACAAAACTTTTTATACTAAGCATATAAGTTTTTTTAAAAGAGAGACAGAGAACATGGCCAGTGTACAAACATGTTATAGTAAAAAGGGAATGGAAGGTTGTACACAAAAGGCATTTGGAAGAACCACATATGGAAAAAAACATGCTCTATGAAACAGAGGAAAATTCCCCATGAGGGCTTCACGCTACTTAAAAATTTAGTAAGACTTAAAACTCAAGAACTCAGATGCCAAATAATGAAAGAACAGAATGAAATCAAATGGCTGATTCTACAGCTAAGGAAACAAATTAAGAGCCAAGATACCATTATAATGAAATTGATAAATAAATGAGAAGCAAAAGAAACCAGATAGACACAGCTGTAAAATGAATTATTGACATGAAACAAAGGCTTAATATAATCATAATGAAAGGCCAGAGAGTAAAACCAAAACAATTACAGATAATCAATATGAAGGACAAAGATGATCTAACTTAAAGATAATTGGTGTTCCTGAGAAGGTATTCATTCAATCATAAAAACAGTAAAAAACAGAAATTATCCCAGAAAGGAAGCAAGAACTAAATGTGCATCCTGAAAAAGCACACCATAGTAAAACAAAAATGTATGCATAAGTGTCAAAATCCAAGTGTTAATGTATATGTATATCTACCTATATATGTGAAATAGGTATGATATAATATATGTAATATTATATATATATATCATACATATTTCCTATGTTTCTCTTCTATAAGGCAAAAAATAAAGCTGGCCTAATGATTCTCTTCAGTAAAATCCATTACCAGAAGATAATAAAGGGATATGTACAAAGTTCTAAGAGAAACAAAATATGACTGAAGAATATTATATGCTACCAAGTTGTCTTTCAAGTACAAAGGCAAATTTTTTTTAAGATGAAAGAGCTCAGGTATTATAAATCATGCAAGTACTTCTTGGGGGAAAAAAAACAAAAAAACAAAAAACCTAATGTAGAATTAAATTCAGCCACTTAAGACATAAATGGAACATCTGGGCCCAGTATGACTAATGCACTATCTGAAGTCAGAAGATACTATAGTAAATTCTACAAGAGTTTTGAGGGAATTTAATTTAATACACACTTGTTGACTGAATGAACAAGTTAGAAGCAGGTTAAAAGCAAATAAGCAACCTTAGAACTTATCATTTGACTTGCCCCTTGTGGCTGTCAAGATAGCATTTACCTGCCCTTTACACAGACATTGCTCTGCTCTATCAAAATTCTATTTCCCAAAGAATACAATTAGACATATAGAATTTATCTGCAGGTAATCCCTATTCTTTTCCACTCCCATGATACTGCTTACCTTATTTCATCTCTGCCCAAAGGCTCTTATCTATATTTCCAAACCCTTCCTATATATTACTGCTATAAACAATTTGGTAATATATTTCAAGGGATTTAAATATCTTCATACCTTTTGACCCAATAAATTCCCTTTCAGCAATTTGTATTAAAAAATTATTAGAGGTACAGGCAAATGTGTATCTTTATTACAGCAAAGTTTTGCAAGCACTATAAATGCCCCCAAATAAAGATTTATAGTATAAAAAGAATATTAATATATTCAAATTATTGTGATATGAACATGGGTACAATTTAAAAAATGCATGAAAAAATGAATATGCAACAAATGCATGTATACATATATTTGATAAGATTCAAAATGTTTGAAAAATATGTATGTGAAGATAAAAATAATGGAAATACACACTGATTCCCTTTGGGTTGTAGTTTTAAAAAAATTTTTACAAAAAAATCATGATGAAAACTTCAAAGTATATATAGTAAATATAAATTTGAGGGAAAAGGCAGCCATCTAAAATTCAGCATTCCAATATATTATCATTGATATTAGATGAACATAATTTCAGGTATTCCTGTGTATATGATTTGCATGTGTCTGTATGTATATAACTTAATTAAAATGATAATATAGATCTACCTTTAAAATTAAATGTAATAAATGTAATTATACTTGAATTTAACAGAAAAATTAAGCAAAAAGAACTACAGAACTATAAAAAAACAGATATTTTACTCCAAGAAGTGTTATGTCTTAAAATATCTCTCTTAAAATGGAAAGTATGGAAGATCATTAAGAAACTATGGTCATTTTTTTTTTTTAACTATTGTGTTTTCATTTTGGATAATGTTAACTTGAGTCTTCATAATAAAAATGTCAGAAATCACATGCTTATGCTTCATTCTCCCCTCCACTCCATACTCAAGTTTTTTTTTAGTTTCATTATTTTCACATCGTCAAGGCATATAACATTTCTGTTTATTTGCAGTTGCAACGTTCACACTCAGTCCTCATCCTGTCTTTATGCTCACCACCCGTCCTGTAACCAGAGCTTTTCTACAGCCATTTTCCCTATGTGGATTCATTACTTCATGAACTTTTTTTCCCCCTTTTTTCCTTTTATTCTTATATACTTGATATAATGAGATTGTATGTATACCCAAAGGATAAGTTGACTGGGTATAAATTTGCTTTGAATTGTACTACTATGACCTAAAGCATAAGTCTTGTTCTCCTCAACCCCCAAATTTTCATCCACGTCTAAACCTTCAGAGCACTGAGCATGTTTTCCAGCATTTTAATGGAGTACAGGTTAGTCACTGAGACGCTGTCCGAGTAGAGATATAGAACACAAGGAACATTGGTATATTAGTCATTGGTGAGAAAGCGTAGCTTCTATTTCTGCCGTCATCACCAACTATTATACTACCCTGTGATTCAGTTCCCTTCAACAAGACAGGGTGCCACTACCACTAATGAATGTCTACATTGCAAATACTGAAATATAATATTCTACAAATATTTAATAGACTTAGATTTTTTTTGAGAATCCATATCCGATCCCTAGTCTCAACTTTTTGTAGACGTTGAGCTACAGTTTCTTTGTAGAATAAGGAAATAGGACTATAATCTTTAAAGTGCGTGACTCAAACTCAAATGCCCATGGATGAAACGGTCTGAGTGCTACTGCAATGGCATCTTAAGTTATATTTTTCAACACAAATATTTATTTTTCATTTCCACAAATACTATATGTTTTCCCATATTTCTTGAAAAATAAAGCCCTCTTAGCTGATCTTTCGTTTTCCCACTTTGATAAAAAAAAAGTATATAAGAAATACATTATTTTATTTATAACTCTCCTACAAAAATAATAGCACACACAAACAATAATGTCCCTGCCTCTCAACCCCTGCATGGGCCAGACAAAACTGGAGACTGAGGCGAACTAGAGAATCCCTGTCTATCCTACTCAAAAGGAGCAGCTGCTCCTTACTTAAAGTATTTTCAGTTTGGTTTGTTTTCTTTTGGCGAAAGAAGCTAGAAATCTGTATTTTTATACGGAATTTCCCAATCTCAAAATGCTGGCATCTGCTTCAACTATTTTAAAATACCACATAAACCAAAAAAAAAAAAAAATTAAAAATGCCTATGAACATGTGGTCTACAAAGTGCTAAGCCTATCGTTCCCTTTCTAAACTTTCTCCAGCTCTGACAATGAGTACAGTACATTTCTTTCCGTGGGGTGGAGGTAAAAGGTGAGTAAAACACACAGCTATTCTGCTGTTGGTGGTTCTGAAATTTCTATTCTGACACAGCACAAATGAGCCCTCCTGATCCTTCACTGAGGGAATGTACCGCATGCCAAGCACAGCGCTGAACACAGTGGAAGGATCCAAAGATGATGTATGTGGTTTATGCCCTATGCAGCCGATCATGCTTTATAGTACAAATAGAACGTACTTAGCTCTCAGATTTTTAATGATAACCACATACCCCAGTGATTTATAGCAAACCAATCACTTTCACATCCCTTGTCTCACAGGATGCTTGTATCATCTGAGAACTACAGAAGCTGAGATTGGTATTCCCATTGCACAGAAAAGCAAACAGTTCAGCAATTGCTAGGGACTCATCTAAGGTCACAGAGCTAGTAAATAGGAGACATGGCACTCAAAATCAGGTCTTCGACCTCACAATTCTTTGGTTTGTTTTGTTTCTAATACACCACACTGGTTCATCCTAATTCACTCAGTTTCATGCCCTTATGAGATAGCCAGGTAGTCAGGACTACTGTCAGTCCATTTTCATAGAGACAGAAAAGTAAATATGTCCTATTGGACTTTAATTCATAAACTTATTCACTTAGATCTCATGCTCAAACCACCAAGCATATTGGCCATTCGTATTATAATTGTAAATCTAAAATCTATGGTGCTTTTTCAACATTCATGTGCTATCAGTAAGTCTTTAATCCTTTAATCCAGAATTACTGTCATCTTTTTTTTTCTTTAGGAAATCATCTCTCTTTTGAGTTTGGTGCAGTGACAAGGTTCTAGACCATGACAATTATTTAAGGTCATGGTCATAACAATTATTGATGATTGAATTATTAATGATTGAAAACTATTACCAATTTCTGCTTTCACCCAAGATGGATTAACATGGGCTAGATTCACTCTTCCACCTGAACTAAAACCCTGTACGAAATACATACAAAGACTGGTTTTTCACGACATTGGAAATTAGGCAACAAAGACCAATGATCCCTGAAATATGGGAAACAAATAAGATGGGACCTATAATTGCCTTTTCTGCTTTAAAGAATTTCTAAGCCGTGTCAGAAGCAACTCAGGAAGAACCCAGTGGGCTCCTGACTGGGGAGAATTAGCTAAGAGACTGGGCAGGCCAAGATGCCCTGAGGTCACAGGGCAGAGAATTATAAAAGAGAGCACAAGAGAGGGAATTCCAGAGATCTGCCGACGGTTCCCCACAAGTATTCAGCAGAGTACTGATCAGCACATGTGTGTAATAAAACAACTGAAGGGCAGGGAACTTCCTGGAAGGGTTAGAATGAACAATACACAGTGTTCACAGAGGGCTGACAATAAAGCCTTTCCCATCAGCCAGACTAAAAATCCTCCTATGTTATAGGACATTGAATAGATAATTCAGAAGAGTTTTGCCTCGGTAGTGGAGAAAAAGATACCCTAGAATAAAAGTTGTTCTGATCTCACCTAGCAAATCTTAAAAGCAAGACTTAGAAGAATCGAACTATTTCCAAGCTAATTTAACTCTCCCGCAGAACAAAGCTCAAGAATATTTTACAGGAAAACAATAATATTCAACACCCTAAGAAAGTAAAATTCACAGTATCTCTCATCCAGACAAAAATTGCCAAACATGCAAATAAGCAGGAAAACATGACCTATGCGGAGGAGGAAAATCAACCAATTAAAACTGACCCAGAACTGACACAGATTAGCAGACAAGAACAGTAAAACATTATAACTATATGCCATGTGTGCACAAAGCTAGAGAAAAGATTAAAATGTTAAGTAGTGACATGGAAAGAAATTTTAAAAGACCAAAATCAAACTTCTGGAAGTGAAAACTACAGAATCTGAGATGTAAAAAACACACTGAATGAGATTAATGGCAGATTAGACATTGCAGAAGAAAATATTACTCAACTACCCAAATAAAACACAGAAAATCGATTTGAAAACAAAAACAAAACTTGGGGTGACCTAACATCCATGTACTGAGGAATCCCTGAAAGTGGGGGAAAATAGGTAAAATTTTTTAAATGGCCAAAATATATCTATATTTTTTGAAAATTACAAAACCACTGTATTAGTTTGCAAGGACTGCCATAGCAAAGTACCGCAGACTGGGTGGCATTAACAACAGAAAAGTATTCCATACCTCCCCCCTAGATTCTGATGTTTCTTGGCAATCTTTGGTGTTTTTTGGCTTGTAGAAGCATCGTTCCAATCATTATCAGTTCTTTTATCATCACATGGCATTTTCTCTGTGTATATATGTCTGTGTCCAAAGTTTCCCTTTTGAACCCTTGTACACTGCTGGTGGGAATGTATAATAAATTAGTACAGCTACTATAAGATCAGTATGGAGGTTTCTCAAAAAACTAAAAATAGAACAACCATATGTTTCAACGAAAATTTGGTGTATATCCAAAAGAAGGGAAATCAATATATTGAAAAGACATCTGCCCTCCCATGTTTATTTCAACACTATTCACAATAGCCAAAATATGGTATCAACCTAAATGCCCATCAATGGCTGAATGGATAAAGAAAACATGGTCTGCATATATAATGGAACATTATTCAGCCATAAAAAAGAATGAAATCCTGTCATTTGCAACACCATGGATGGAAGTGGAGGTCATTATGTTAAGTGAAACTAGCCAAACACAGGAAGACAAATATCACATGTTCTCACTCATATGTGGGAGCTGAAAAGGTGGATCTCATGAAGATAGAGAGTAGACTGAGGGTAACCAGAGGCCAAGAAGGAGAGGAGGAAGAAGGGATGAAGAAAAGTAGATTAATGGGTGCAAATATACAGCTTGATAGAAGAAATAAAACTTAGTGTTAGATAGATCAGTAGGATGACTACAGTTTACAATAATCTATTGTACATTTCATAATAGATAAAAAATAATTTGAATGATTCTAGGATAAAGAAAAGACAGATACCCCAAGTATACTGATTTGATCTTTACAAATTATATGAAGGTATTAAATTATCATATATACCCCAAAACTATATATATTATGTAACTATATATATTATGTATCAATAAAAATAAAACAAAGCTCCTCTTTGCAAAGGACACCAGTCATATTGAGGGTCCCGCCTAATAACCTCATCTTAACTAATTACATTTGCAACAACCTTATTTTCAAATAAGGTCACCTTCTGAGTAATGGGGATTAAAACTCCAACATATAAATTTTGGAAGCATACAGTTTAACCCATAACACCCATAGTCCCAAGAAACTCGACAAATTCCAAGAATAGGAAACGTTAAGAAAAATACACTGAGGCATAGCATAATAAAATTGTTCAAAACAGCCAAAGGAAAAAATATATATTATACACATAGAACCAAAAATAAGGATGACAGCAAATTTCTCATCAAAAACAATGCAAGACAACACTGACTCAACAAGTTTAAAGTAACAAAAAAGTCAATCTAGAATTTTAGGCCCGGCAAAAACATCTTTTAAAAATATGAGATATTTTTCTTAATAGTTAAATCTCTTTAAAAGATAATTGACTTATCAAACAAAAATAATTATAGGCCTTATAATATATGGGAAAGCAAAATATGTGACATTAGCACTCAGGCTGAGAGGGGAGAAATGGAAGTATTCTATTGTCAGGTTCTTGTACCATTGATGAAGTAACATAATCTCACTTGAAGGTAGACTGTGATAAATTAATAATGTATATCATAGTGTCTAATGCAACCCCTAAAATGGAAAAACAAAGAGTTACGGCTTATAAACCAACAAAAATATCATAAGAAATAATTAACCCAAAAGAAGGCAGGGGGTAAAAAGGAAAAGATAATAAATAGGACAAATTAAATAGTAAGAAAGTAGATTTAAATGTGAACATGTCAGTCACACTAAGTATCAACAGTCATAACATTCAATTAAAAGGCAGAGATTGTCTGCCTTTTAAGCATGACCTGACTATATGCTGCCTATAATAACCTTTAAATATAAAGACACAAATGGGTTTTTTAAAAAAAGGATGGATTAAGATATACCATGCTAACAATTAATCAAAAGAAATCTGGAGTGGCTCTATTAATATCAGACAAAATATATTTTAGAGCAAAGACTATCACCTGTGACAAAGAAATTCACTTTAAAATAATAAAAGGGTACCTATCAAGAGAAAATAAGAATCTTAAACATTTATGTACTTAATAATACATTCTCAAAATACATGAAGCAGAAATTGCAAAGAAGAATAGATAAATCTGCATAATTATAGTCAGATTTCAGTACCCTTATTGAAATTACCCATAATTGGTAGAACAAGTAGAACAAAACTCAATAAGGATATAGAAGACGTGAACGAAACTATCAAATTGACATTTATAGAACATTCCACCCCAAAACAGTGGAACACATGTTACCCTCAAGTGCACAGAAAATGTATTATAAGGTAGAGCATATGCTGGTCCATAAAATAAGTCATGACAACTTTAAAAGGATTCAAGTCATATAAGGTGTATTTTCTAATCACAATGGAATTAAATTAGAATTCGATAACAGAAAGATAACTGGAAAATATCTAAATACCTAAAAAGTAATTAATATGTTTCTAAATAACTCATGTATCAAAGAAAAAATCAAGATAGAAATTAGGTATTATATATGCAGTTACCATGAATATTTTAAGCAAGTGAGATTGAAATCACAACATGCCAAAATTTATAGGATGTGACTAAAGCAGTATTTAGAGGAAAATATATAGCACTAAATATCTATATTAGAAAAGGAAAAAATCAATTATTTCAGTTTCTACAAAATAAAGACCAGAGGAGAAATCAATGAAATGAAAAACAATAGAGAAAAATCAATAAAATCAAAAGCTGGTTCTTTACAATAAAACTGATAAACTTTTAGCCAGACTGATCAAAGGAAAAAGAGAGAAGACACAAATTACCAACATCATGAAGAAGTAACATCATTATAGAGTCATTCTATAAATATCAAAAGGAAAATAGGAAAATACTATAATAGCTTTATAGCAACAAATTTGATCATTTGATGAAATAGACAAATTCCTCAAGAAACACAAACTACCAAAGTTTGTTCACAAATAAACAGATAGACTGAATTGCCATATATCTATTAAATATTTAATAAGTTGAATTTATAGTTAAAAACCTTCCCCCAAAGAAAACTCCAGGCACAGATGGCTTCAATGGTAAATTGTACCAAACACTTAAGAAACTGTACCAATTCTCTACAAACTCAGAAAACTGAATAGGAGGGAATACTTCCCATCTTGTTTTGTGAAGCCAGCATTACTGCAATACCAAAACCAGACAAAGACATAATAGGAAGGAAAACTACCAATATGTCTCATGAACATGGACACAAGAATTCTTAACACAATTTTAGCAAATCTAATCCAATAATATATAAAAAAGAATAATGCATCACGATCAAGTGAGATGAGTCCCAGCAACAAAAGCATATGTCCACACAAAGACTTGGAGTACACAAAAATTCACAGCAGCACTATATGTGATAGCTAAAAACTAGAAACAACTCAAATGTCCAACAGGTGAATGAATAAACAAATTCCATGCTATGGGATACTATTCAGCAACGAGAATGAATATATACCAACATGGATGAATCTCAAAATAATTGCACTGAAAGAAGCCAGTCCACAAAAAAGGTACATACTGTACTTTATAATTCCATTTATACAAAATTGTAGAAAATGCAAATGATTCCTGTGACAGGAAGCAGTGGGGGCCTGGGGACAAGAAAAAGAGACAGCACAAGAATAGGCAGAGTAGAAGGAAGAGATTAAGAAGGGGCATCAGGAAACTCTGAAGGTGACAGATATGCTCATCATCATGCCCATAAAAATGTTTCACAGACATACACTTATGCCAAAATGTATCAAATTGTACACTCTAAATATGTGTGGTTTATTGTATGTTAATTATACCTCAGTGAAGAGGTTAACAGACCCATTTATAACCACACTCCAGCCCATTTTAAACAGGATAAGCTCTACACAGAGCATGGTTATTTAAAAAACAAGATATGGAAAGTTTGTAAAAGCCATACAAGTCTTCACCAGTGCTGAGCTGAGAAACATCTAATTCCCACACCACTGGGAGGATGGGGTTGGCTTGGACATTAGTCATTGCCAATTCCCCTTACAAACGTCAAGGGTTCCCAAATTAAGTTCTGAATAGCACTAAGCCTGCAGGGCGTTAGTTAGTGTGATACAAAAAAAAAAAAGGCATTTGTGATCAAAAAAGGATGGGAAACTTTGAACCGTATTCTTTACTACAGGACTTTTTAAACCTTTTCACATGCAGTGTGCAATTTAACTCTGTAAGACCATGTTGTGTATACAGTGTTTCCTGATAGTATTTGATTACAGACATTTTGTTTTCATAGACTTTTCCCAGAGGGAATATCCCATCAAGCAGTCTTTGGAACATTCTTTGGGAGCCTTTCCAGGCTCCTTGCTGTCCTCCAGCTCTAGGTTGGGTAGTGCTAAATGAGGTGAGTTCAAGGGTAGACATAAAATAAAGGGTGATCATATGAATATAGGCTGTTCCCAACAGTTCAAGCAAAGCGTGAAAATTCTGAAGCCAAAAATACACTGTTCTTGCATTTTCCATTGTTTCATTTATCCAGGGCATTAACATGAAAGATTTCTTCTCAGTGTCATGACACTCCCCTTCATGAACACAGATAATCAGTAGTCGGCTATGCACAAAACAGAGTGACAGACTCAGCAGAGGAACAAAGAATGCCCATTAGGGGAGAAAGAGACAGAAGAGGGGGCTTGGGAACCACCTCTGTTAGGAGAGGTGATCCCCACCACCAACAGCTACATCTCCAGGGGCCCTATTTATTACCATAACCTCCTACTTCAAACACAGAGTTCACAGTCTGGGCATCTCCATCCATCTTCCAGTTGACAAATGGCATCATAAATCTTCCTTTCATCTCTCAAAAGGGCCACAGCTGAGCTAGAGCGCCCCTCCCCAGTCTCTCCCCACCTCCTGCCTCTTCAACCTGGACACTATTCTTCTCAAAGAGTCAAACAAAACCGAGCTGTCCCACGTAGCAGTAATGGAGCCTGACCTTCTCCTACAAGAGTTGGGGGCTCAGACCCAGGAGACAGGCCAGCTGGAAAGCCTGAACAATGCAGGGGGTACAAAAGAAAGCACATGAATATTCAAGCATGTTCAGGGGCTCTGAGAGTTACTGACCACTCCCTCCCACTCCATGAGAAGCTAAGAGGACTAGCCAGATAACACTGAGCCCTTCGGATTCCCAGTGTTAACCAAACAGAATTCCAGTGCTTAGCAGTTGCTTGGATTCAAAAATGGAGAGAAGCCCCACCAGGAGAGCTGCTCATCTGCCCCCCAGCCCCAATTCCTTCTTCCAGGCTTTCTCTGAAGACTAGGGTTTGAAACACATCATCCACATCATCTTGGGTCATCTCCCTGATTCTATCAATGAAAAAATTCATGCTTAGAGAAGAGACTTCACCAAATACAACACAGTGGGCTATTAGTAAAAAACCAGAGCTAGAACTTAACCCTCCTAACTTTACCTTCATTATACTTTTGATTGAATAGAGGCTTCTAACTTGAGAGTCAAAGGACCCCCTGAATTTCTAGGTAAAACTTCAGAGATATGTACATACTTCCCAAAGCAGGCTACATAGTTTTCATTACATACCTAAAAAACAGCAGATAATGAAATTAAGTATCACTGCCTACAACAGGGAACAATTCAGTTCTCAAAGCAGAAGGAATGGCAAAAGAAAACAGAAAAAAAAAAGAAGCTGGACTCAAATGGCAGGTGCTACCTTTAGAGACAGAAGGAAAAACAAACAAAAATGTTTGGGGAAAGAGGCATTGATAGGGCTGCCCTGAAGAAAACCATGAGATGGGGAATATTGGCTTTGCATCCTCCCATTCCTCTTTTGGCTTGTTGGCCTTAACCCCATCTTCCATATTCCTCATCCCATTTTTTCATTTATCTCCCACAATCAAAATGGATCTGTACCACATCCCATCCCCTCAGGCTTCAAGTTCTTTTGAAAAGCAGTCCATGCTAAAGTATTATTCACTTACTAAGGCTTGTCTTCCCATGAGTCTTCATTGCCTTGAACAGGTACATCATGGTGGAGTGTCAGACACTGCAGAAATCTGGCTTAGGAGCCCTTTGTGCAGCAGAGCAAGACATTCAGAGATGCTCATAGATGGAGTTAATTCCCAAAATTAGAGCAGAGGGTGAAAAAAATGCCTGATCAAAATTACCTTTGGAAACCCCATAAGTCTCTCATAAATAGAAAACAGTAAACATGATCTTTTGTATTAACAACGGATGGTAATATATATAGAGAGACATCAACCATGCTATACGTAAAAATTCATTTTTTTAAAGAGACAGGGTCTCACTATGTTGCCGAGGAGAGAGTATAGTGGCTATTCACAGGCATGATTATTGTGTACTACATACAGCCTTAAACTCTTGGGCTCAAACAATCCTTCTGCCTCAGCTTCCCGAGTAGCTGGGACTATAGGTTCACTCAACCACATCTGGCTAAAATTCAAATCTTTAAACAATGGCGTATCACTGAGTATGGAGAAATGTTCACACTAAGAGAAACCATGGAAATCAGGACCAACTACATTCATGCCCTTCATGTCTTCCCATCCCATGTTTACCTTGGGGCATTCCATCATAGGATGGAATGGTAGGCAAAACAGCCTTTTCTACTTAAATTGTTGTTTTCCCATGCACGTGTCTGTTGTTGTTTTGTTTGAGGCAGGCGTGTTTCTGGGTCTATAAAGTTGGTTGTGGGTTTCTGCCTACATAATTATTATTATCAGCCCAAAGACTCGCCTGTTTTTAAAAGCCAACTTCACATGCTGTCTCATCTGGGTCCTTAGAGGACAGAATGTGCCAGTTCTCTTTCCTCCTCTGGTTTCTTAAAGAGGTGAATGAATAATGAAATCAGAGTCTGGACTTACCTGGACTTAGGAAGCCTAAGTAACAGGAAGGGCATTAGCAGGTAATTAAGAGACATGCCTTTGCATATCAATTTGGCCAGTGACTCATTGGGGAACCTCCAGGCACAGCTCAACCTCTCTGCACCTCAACAACTTTATCCATACAAAAAGGAGATTAATGCTGAGGAACCCTATGCTTTTTTCCAGCTCTGAAATACTGTGCCTCTAGGCCCAGCTTGCCACTCACTAAGTAGTCTTAGCCAGTAGCTTCCCCTACCTGGTCTCAAATACTGGCTCTTCACTTCTAGCTATAAGATCCTGGGCCTTACTTAACCTCTTTGTGACTCAATATCATCATTTATAAAGAATAATATAAAGGTCCTGACCTCACAGAATTACATGCAGCGATCTATGTAAAGAACTCAAACAGCACAGGCACATGGTGATAAATAAATAGAAGGCAGTATTACAACAAAACGAGGGAGTTGGGCCAGCAGTTCCCTAAGTCCCCTGCAGCTCCACTCTTCCCTGGGTCTGTTGCCCCTTTGTGGTCAATCATACTTGTCGATTACGGATGACCATCAAGTGTCATAGAGGATCATTCACTTGCTTAGACTGCAAATGCAACCAATGTTCAGCAGCAAGGAAATTTTTGCCCCAGTGTAGAAAACCTCACTGTTGTTTGAGAGTTTAGGATGGCAACATTGTCTAGTGGAGTCTTGGTCCGTTTGCGGTGCTATAAAGGAATACCTGAGGCTGGGTAATTTACAAAGAAAAGAGGTTCATTCGGCTCACAGTCCTGCAAGCTGTACAAGAAGCATGGGGCCAGCATCTGCTTCTGGTAAGGACCTCAGGAATCTTCCAGTCTTAGCAGAAGGCAAAGGGTGGAGCAGGTATGTCACATGGCAAGAGAGGGAGCAAGAGAGAGGAAGGAGGTGCCAGGCAGGCTCTTTTTCACAATCAGATCTTGTGGTGACTAATAGCGCAAGAACTCGTTACCACAAGGACAGCACCAAGCCATTCATGAAGGATCTGCCTCCATGATCCAAACACCTCCAACTTGGCCCCACCTCCAACACTGGGGATCAAATTTTAACATGAGATTTGGAGAGGACAAATATCCAAGCTATATCAAGTAGGTACAACCCTGCCACCAAGAACAGGAGGTCAGATTCTGGTCGCTGCCCATCCCACTGTGTGACCTTGGACACGCGCTCTGAGTTCCATTACCTGTATTAGACACCATGCCTCACGAGGGGCACCGATGAAGTCCAGGTTGGGAGAGATGTGAAATGTCTCTGACCTCAGCTCTATGAGTCACTCTACGGGTCTCCACAAACAGTAGGGTGTGGGCTTTGCCCCCTTGGTGTTGCTATGGCAAATCTCTACTTGTGACGGACTTTGACCCCTGCATCAACCCTGCAAGGGTAGCAGAGCAGCTAGTACCAAAATCACAGATGGCCCAGGCATGTGGCATGGTTCACACAGGTCACAGAGCAAATTACGCAGCAGCGAGAAGGCAAACCCCATTTCCTTAAATGCAAATATAGCTCTTAAACACTTATTTTATGTCCCCAGGCACCAAACAAAGGACCAGTATCCCTCTCCCTCCACCCCTCAGCCCAAAATGCCTCAGGATCTCTATGGTGACTGGAAAATGCTCGAATGACTCAAGTCATGGAGGTCACCCATTCCTGACACTCCCAGCTCTAGCCTGAGCCCTGACCTCTGCCTCATTCTGAACCAGCCCAGATGGATGGAAATAACAGCTCTGTCCACCCCATCCCCATCCGTCTCCTACCCCATAAAAGAAAATGGGCTGAAAGAGCGCCATCGCTGACCGGTTGTCCAGCTCCGGAAAGGTCACCCACCCACTCTGCTCTGCCTTCCTCTGCCCCCAGCATGAGAGCCCAGAGAACTGGCTCAGCGCCTCTGCAATGCGACGGTCCTCGCTCTCCCCCTCCCGCTCCATGCGCTTGCTCCCATCGCTGGGAGCTTCACCGCAGCGCGCTTTTCTGCCTGGACCAAGGGCTACAGGGCTGCCAGGCAACGCTGGAGAAGGCAGTGGAGGTGGCAGACGTGGGTTGAGGGGACTCAGCTCTCCGCTCGGGCCCGGCTGGAGCCCCGCAACCTCCATCTGCAGCATTCCCGCAGCCCGTGCGTTTCTTCCCGCACATGTGCGCGCCTGTCTCTGCTCTGGGCTGGGGCTGCTCTGCATCTCTCAGCGAGATTTGTTACGATGCAACCCCTTCCCCCTTCTCTGGATGGGACCTGGACTCTTGGCAATGAGGCTGGGATGGAAATGTATCCGTGCTGCAGGAAGCCCAAATTTACAGAGAAAATTGATTCAATGCGGAAAAGGTGTGCATTAAACCGAGCCAGTTCCTAGTTAAAATCGTGCAGCTGGAGGTTGGAGTTTGACGTCAACGACTTCAGCCTCCCGCCTCTGCACAAACTCTCTCCAATCCATCATGCCTTCTCCTCCCTCCCAGGGACTTGATGTCTTCATATTGTTCTCATCTCCCTTTGTCAAAGGCTGCTTTCGGAAAAGGCATCTCATATCCCCTTACACCTGAGGGAGGATGCCAGCCACTGTGCTTTCTCTGCTGTAAAGATTTCCATGTTTAGCCTCATGTCTCAATGCGGGTACCAAGGCGATCAATCTTTCAGCCATAGGTTGAGGTGTGGATGAATGACCAGGGACTGGAGAAGGAAGTACGGAGACCAGTGTGATCTTAAATGAGATACTTCTCTTCCCTGAGCCTCATCTGACTGGTAGATGTGATAAAATCTGATGGATCTATCTCATGGGGCTGTTTCATCAGAGACAAAGCATTTGTTGGCAAGATACAGTGATCACAAACTTGCACTGAAAATCGCCCATAACTGAGTTTAAATCCTAGCTCTAGCTATGCAACCAAAAGCAAGTTACTTATCCTCCCTAAAACTCAGCTTGTTTATCTGTAATACCAGGACGATTACATTTTAAATACTTGACAGGGCTGAGAAAACTAAAAAAGACAATGGACTCTGTATTATGTACTGGTTAAAAGCATGGACTCTGTAGTCAGAGTATGTGGGTTTAAGGCAAGCTCTACTATTTACTAGCTGTGTGACCTTGGAAAAGACACTTAACCTCTCTGTGCTTCAGTTTCATCCTCTGTAAAATGCTAATAACAACAGCATCTACTGTGATTGGTAGTTGCAAGTATTCAGTGATCTAAAATATACGTATTTACAATAGTAGCTGGCACTGGCACATAATAAGCTCAAGTATTAACTAGTATTCATGTTGCTGTTATTTAAATAAAGCCCTTAGTACCATTCTTGACACATAGTAAGTCAATAAATCATGGTCATTACATTAACATCCAAATATATAATAGTATCATCCTTTTAGTATTATCTTTATAATGGTGGCTGCCTCTGATACCCCACTAGGTGAGGATGACTCTAGTGCTTAAAAATCAAAGTGATAGGGTTGGGACTAAGGTACACTTGGGATTTTCAGTGATTTGCAGGGCAGTGCTTAAGAGGCAATAGGTGGAATCAATCATATGCCCAATGTTCTGGGGGTAGAGGGAAAGAAAGGGGTTGAAAACAAGGAGACAGAAAGCAAGAGAAGCACCTTTTTTCTCACACACAGATTCTGCAGCTGGCATGGCCCTGCCTTACCAGCATGGCAAAGCCCTCGACAGCCCTGCCAAAGGCGTCAACTGAAAACCCATTTCTGTACAAGGATAAGAAATGCCTCCCCATGTCACAGAATCAGAATTGTATGGACACTCACTCCAGTCTTTTTACACATAAATCAAATGAGGCCCAGAGAGGGAAAGGTGCTTATTCAACGTCACACAGCAGATGAGTGCCAGTCAGGACGAGAACCAAGACTTCTAGTCTTAAGTCCAAGGTCCTATTCACTAGGCCAGGTATCTAGAAATGAAAATTATGGCACAAAGAAGTGGCTAGCAGGCCCTAAAAACAGGTCCTCTTAGAGGGAAATGCACAGGCAAGTGTTGGTGGGAATAACCAGGTGTGTAATCATTTCTTCTTCATCTGGGTGAGAGATGTTTATCTGCCCTTTACCCTCCCTGCTGTCTTTTCTCAGCCCCTGTGCTTAGGTACTTTGCAGACATGCCCTAAAGATCGTCTAGCCATTGCATTATATAACATCAACACAACATGCACACCTGAGGTGCTCCAGACATCCATGTCATCGGGAAAATTGCTGCGGGACTCACCCGGAAAGAGCGGGAGTCCCAGAACCAGCTAAGAGGTAAACAGAAAGATTATTCTGTAGCTATCAAAAGATGATCTATCCCCACATTTACGGTGCCTGCCTTGGCTTCTTCTTATTGGCCAGATGGTCCTGGGGTTAATATATTTTTATCCAGTAAAATGCAAAAAGGAAACAGCTATAACTTCCACTGTTGCTGGCCCTCATACGGGCTTTTCTGCTGATGATGCTGGGGAAAACAGCTTAAAATGCTCTGCAGAGACAACTTTCAAAATGTTCACATTAGATCTACAGGCAACATTGCCCGGATTCTCCACATACCCCACCTCTGGAGCCAGATCACTAATGCTCACTCCAGCCACACTGCAAATTCCAAAGAGATAGGTGCTAAATTGTCTCTGGTCCTTATGTTATGAATGCAGATAAAATCCAATTATTTAACAAATCATTGCTAGACATCATTATGTACAGGATTCCATGAGGGGTACAAACATTAATAAATGTGCCTTCTCTCAAGTTACCAAGAGTTTGGTAGGGAAGACATAATATGTACTTAGTACAAATCCAGCAGAACTCCAAACTGCATCTACTTCCTAGCCCCTAATGCAGCCTTTGTTAACTTTCCACTAAAATAACCAGAAGACAGAGGAAAATACACAAAAACTCATAATGAAAAAGAAAGAAAAGTCTAGTAGGAATGTTTGCTAATTGTGAAGCAGCTGGTGTACCAAAGCCTTGCTTCAAGATACCCAGGTTTCATCTCATGAAACCCTGATAAGTATCTCCCCACAGTCTTCTCTGACTCAGAGACCCAAGAAACTCAAAAAATTGCCATCTATAACATAGACACTGGTTTTTGAGAGGGCTATAACACAGTGCTTGGCACATGTTACACATTCATCAATACCTGCTATCTTACTGAATAAGTTAACAAGTTGTTCTTTTATTCACCCATTCTTGCACTGCTAATTTTACGTTCTTTGAGAGACAGTAAGTAACTCTCTGGGCATAAAGAAGGAAGGGCTGTGCTGTGGTTTCAACATGGTTTGTTTGTCCCCACCAAAACTCATGTTGACATTTGATCCCTAATGTGTTGGGAGGTGGTGCCTAGTGGGAAGTATCTGGATCAGAGGGGTAGTTCTCTCCTGAAGAGATTAATGCCCTTCTTCAGAGGTGAGTTCTTATGGGAATGGATTACTTCCTAAGGTAGTGGGTCGTTAGAGCCTGGCTTCCTCAGTTTCCCTCTCCTGCTTCCTCTCTGACCATTTGATCTCTTTGCACTTTCCAGCTCCCCTTCTGCTTTCTGCCCTGCCCTGAAGCAGCCTGAGGCCCTCACCAGATGCAGATGCCCAATCTTGAACTTTCCAGCCACTAGATTCATAAGCCAAATAAACTTCTTTTCTTTATAAACTACCCAGTTTCAGATACTTTGTTACAGCAACACTAAACAGACTAAAACAGACTAGAAGTGGCAAATTGCGTCCTGGAACATGTCATTCTTATATCTAAAGCAATTCGATCTGGGAAAGTAAAAGAAGAATTTCTGTTAGTGGTATTAATATATGCTGAAAATTGGATTTTACATGTGTTCCATTGACTCAGAGTATTATAAAGAGCATAGAGGAACCAGGATGAAATGCTACCTTAGCAGAATAGAATGTTATACATCAGTTTTCTCAGTTTTAGCACAATTAACATTTTGGGCCACATAATTTTTCTTTTGTTAGGAATGTCCCATGAATTATAGTGTACTTAACAGCATCCCTGGTCTCTATCCACTAGATACCAGCAGCACATACACCCCTTGCGAAGTTGTAACAACCAAAAATGTCTGTAGACGTTATAAAATGTCCCTTGTGGGGGGAAAACTTGCCCCAGTCGAGAACCACTGCTATAGATAAATGCTTAAGAAACTGGAAGTTGTATGGTGAGCTATTCACATTACACTGCCCTCTGGTTGCAAAGCTGACCCAGCATCAGACGAATACACTTGAGCGAAAGCCAAGGGAAGGCCACATCCTCAAATACTGACAAACTGAAGGTTTTGAGATAACTGAAGGTTTTGATGCATAGCTAGCATGGGCTGTAGAGGGGGGAAATGCAGAAAAACAGGAAAGAAAGATTACCCTAAAGATCATAGAAATGATCCACTTTAAGATACAAAAGAAAATTTCAGAAATTGTTGTGTATTCTCCACGGAGAGCAAAAAATTCTGGCATCCATGAAATGAGCAGGAAGCTATTAGGAAAGGTAGCTGCCATGAAAATATGGCAAATATTATATGACTTAATGAGATAAAAGAATGGAATAAAAGTTAATATTTTTAATATTTAAAGAAAACTTAAAAGTACAATCATGAAATCAAAATACGCAAGAGAAGCAATAAATAAGCAAAACTGATACAGCAGAAAACCACAACAGTAATGTGGGAAGCTCTCCCAGACTGCAGAGGGAACGGGAAAAGAGAAAACCATGAGAGAAAACTGAAAGAAAATAAAAAGCTAATATGTAGATAGTTAGCGTTTCTAAAACTGTCATTAGAACAAAAAGAAACAGAGGTAATGACTAAAAATAAAATGTACCCAGATGAAAAAGACTTATTCATACATACACTGAAAGGGTCCACCGGTTTCCAGATCAATTAAAAGCCATCCCCACATAAGAATAACATGATCTTTTCAAAAATTATATGAATAAGGTAAGTTCTACATGCACAAAAAGACTTTTAAAAGAGCACTGGGATCATTGCTCCCTCAAGAAGCAGAGCCCTCACAGGCACCCCTCAGGGTCCAAGGCCCAGCCTGCTCAGCTCTGATTGCCATCAGCAATCCCACCCACTCAACCACTGGAGCCGCCATACACCACAGTCAACCCCGGGGAGCCCAAGGACTGGCCCACCTCGTTTTGCTGCTGCAGCCAGCAAAACTGCCACACCCAGCATGCACAGTCTCAGGGCCTGAGAACTGGCCCACTTGGAAGTCCCTGCCCACAGCAAAGCCACACCACTGCCTTCACAAGCACCCACAGACACCACTGACATTGATTATAGCCAAAGAAATCACACAGAGACTACACCACTGTGTACACCCAGGACCAGAGCCAAAGAATTCTACGCAATCAACACTATAGAACATATCTACAAGAAATAGTCTCTCCCTATGAACTCCATAAAATTGGGAGAGGCGGCTGTTCAACCAGACATGCAGATATCAATGCAATGACACAAGCTCTTAAGTTGTATAGGATTTTCCAGGCAAAGGGAGGGAGGTGGGAGAGAAAGTTCTAGGAAATAAGACGAGCACATGAAAAGGGCCTAGATGGAAAAATGTTGCCAGGCAGGAGGCTCTGAGAGGAAATCAGATCCTCCAAGCTGGAAAGCCAGCCCAGCATGGTGCAGCGGTTTCCACATGCTGTCATAGCAAGGGAGCCCTTCCTTCCGGTAAAATCCTCTCTGGAAACCACTATTAACATAAAACATAAAAATAGAGCTGCTCTGGTTGGAGCTACTGCTGTGTTTACCAAGGGAGGCAAATATTTTAGCCCAGGGCTTCTCAGATTGCTGCATATGAATCACCTGGGATCTTAGTAAAAGTCAGTTTCTGAGCCAGGAATTCTGGGGTGGGGCCTGAGATTCTGCATTTCTAACAGCTCCCCAACCCCCACCCCGTGGTGCTGCTGGTGGTCCACCAACATCACTTTGAGAGAAAGATCCTAGACACTTGTCAAGCAGTTAACCAGGAGCCACAAGAAAGCAAAGCATAGGATGGCCAAATGGCCTGCCCTGATCTGAAGGCAGGCCTGTGCCAGGTGTGTTAAAAGTGTGCATGAACATCTCTTAGAATAGCTACTGTTGGCCAGGCGCGGTGGCTCGCACCTGGAATCCTAGCACTTTGGGAGGCAGAGGCATAAGGATCGCTTGAGGTTGGGAGTTCAAGACTAACCTGCGCAAGACCCCTTTTCTATAAAAAAAAATAAATAAAAATAAAACTAAGGAACGGCTATTATCAAAAAGTCAAGAGATAACAAGTGCTGGTGAGGTTGTAGAGAAAAGGGAACCTCTGCACTGTGGTAGCAATGCAAATTGTACAGCCCTTAAAGAAAACAGTAGGGGTGGGATTCTCAAAAAATTAAAAGCAGACCTACCATAGGATCCGGCAATCCCACTTCTGGGTATACATATCCAGAGGAAATGAAATCAGGATCTTAGAGATACTTGTACTCCCATATTCGTTGCAGCATCATTCGCAACAGCCAAGATACAGAAATCTAAATGTCAACAGATGAATGGATAAACTGTGGTTCATATACACATGCAGCGGATTATTCTTCAGCCTTGAAAGAAAAGGAAATCTGCCATTTACAACAGCATGGATGAACCCGGAGGACTTCATACAAAGTGGATAAGCCAGACGCAGAAAGACAAATGCGGTACGGTCTCGCTCATACGTGGAATCTAAAACAGTCCAACTGGCAGAAGCACGGAGGAGAATGGCGGTTGCCAGAAGCTGGGGAGAGGGGGGAACAGGGAGATGTTGGTCAAAACGTACAAAACTTCAGTTATAAGATAAATAAGTTCTGGAGATCTAATGTACGTCAATGTGACTACAGTTAACAATATGGTATTGCATACCTGAAATGCGCTAAGGGAGTAGCTCTTAAGTGTTCTCACCACCAAAAAAAGCAACTATGTAAGGTGATGAATATGTTAATTAGTTTGATTGTGGTGCTCATTTCACGATGTATACTTATATCAAAACATCACATTGTACATCTTAAATATATGCAGCTTTAATTTGTCAGTTATACAAATTGTCAGTAAAGCTGACAAAATGCACACGTGGGTCTGTAGGTAAACCAAGACATTGTGAGTTGCGGGCCTGGACGCGTCATTGCTAATGAGGTTGTTGCATTGCTCTGATCTGCTCCCATCTGTGTGTGCGCTTCTGCACACACCTCAACCAAGACCCACAACCAGAATAAGACTGATGGGCTAAAAATAGTTCCTGGGAGCTACAGCAGCATAATCCGGATTTAGAAGAAAATCAATTATTTGATCTGTCACTCTGATGTCAGCAGGTCACTCACAATCCACCCAACTCTCGCCCTGTTATTTCAGTGTCATGGATGAAAGAGAGGAAGAGATACTCAAAGCAGAGCTTCAGCTTCTTAGAAAGGAACGAGGGCACAGGGCCTCAAAAAGAATCATCTCCACCCAAGTACTGGTTCAAAGGTCTCGGTGTACCCCGGGGGTGTCCCAAAATGACACATAATTGCAGGTGTCTGTGCCTAGAGAGCAGAAAGCTAGGATTGCCTCGGGATTTCAGGATTATCTGGAGGTCCTCCTGCCCGAAGCCGTCACCCCACCACCTGCTACAATGCCCAAAACCACACTATTGGAGTTTGTGCTCTTGTAATCTAAAGATCTCTAGCCTAAAGGATTTTCATTCTTCTATATGGGATAATACTTTAAGCTTTTATTGTGTAATTCTTTGGGGAGTTTGAGGACCAGTAAGTGAAAGCAAAGCCTTATGGAATGAGACCCTGGATATGAGCCACTGGTTCTATAAAACCACCTAAAAAGCAAATATGATCCTTCGTTGTATTAATAAGAGTAGAGGGTACAAATTAAAAGAGATGATGATTACAAAGAATACCAAGAGTTCAGAATCCATGGACTAGCCAGAGATATCTTAAAAGGCAATTCTTTGTCTTGCTTCTGTACAACTTAAAGCCCTTCAGTGGCTTGTCATTGCTCTTACAAGGCCCCAGTGGTCTTCAAATGGCCTGTGAAATCCTGCACCACACAGTCCTGACCATGCCCCTTTTCCCTTCCTCAGGACCTTTGCACGTGCTGTTTCCTCTGCTTGGACTGCTCTCCTCTTCCTCTTCACCTGGCCAGCTCCTGCTCACCCTGCAAGGCTCAACTTAAATGCTACTTTCTTAGAGGAGCCTTCCATGATTCCACAATTCCACAGTCCATGCATCGAAGCACCTCCCTCCGCTCCATTGTAGAACTGCCGTGGTAACAATAACACACATTTCCTCAGTGTTTACAATGTGCCAAGCTTGGTTGTAGCACTTTGCATTTACTAAATCCTAATCACAACCCTAATGAAGTAGCTACTATTATTTCTCCTCATTCAACAGGTAGGGGAACTCTAGACCAGAAAAGTCAAACAACTTGCCCAGCATCCTCTAATGGTAAATGGTGGAACAGGAGTTCAAACCCACCTAGTTTGGTTTCAGAATTATTTGCTCAATGAATGTTTTCCCGCCATTCCCCAGAGGCCAGAAACCAGCTCTTGGTCACCAGCCCATCAGCAGCAGCCAGCACAATGCTTGGCACGTCGTGGGCACTAAATAAGCATTTGTTGAATAAGTAAATGGATGAATAAATTAGGGTGAGGCCCAAGGAGAATAACTGGAGTGACAAGAGGTCTAGAAATTATACCATAAGGGAAATGGCTGAGGGTGAAAAGAATCCTTAGCAGAGAGAAAAGACGCAGGACAGACCTGAAAATCGAGAAGGAAACAGATTTTTTTCTGAGTGGTTGCAGAGGGCAGAGCCAGAAACAATGGGTTAAAAGCACACAGAGGAGATTTCAACTCAGTGAAACGACTCGCTCAGAGAGATGCCAAAGTCTAAAGAATACTTCCCTTAGGTAGTGAGGGCCCCATCACAACAGGTACTCTAGCAAAGGCTGGGTAAACATTTGATAGGAAAGCAAGATCAAGGTGGATCTTGAAAGATAGCTTCAAGCTTAGATGGGGATCCAAAGTGGATCTTTTCTGTGCGTCCCTCCAACACTGATATTCTAAGGACCTGTGAGTCCCACCCACCCCTCTCCCCACCCCATACTCCTAGATGTTCCAAAGGAAAAATTTCAGCAGGGAGATAAACCCACAGAGGTTGTCATAATTTGCTTCTAGCTGAAAAGAAAAGATGGGCTGCAGTCCTAACAAATACAATAGAAAGAGAAGACCCCTCCCTTATCGTGGGAGCCTAGCAGCCCAGTGAAGGATCAAGGTTGTGTGTCAACGAAACAATGAGGCCATCTCCTAACCCAGGGAGACTGCAGCCAAGTTCTTCCACAAATCAGCCGCCCTGCCTCTCTCAGAACAATGCACTGCTCTTAGGAATGGAAGGGACAATCTGGTGTTCCTTGAAGCTCCTGGCTAAGTAGTTTTCATTTGCATTTGATTGAATAGAGCAGGTGACAGAAAGGTATTCCTACTAGATGACCTTTCAGGGCCTTCCCCACTTACATCGTGATTTTATAAATTGAATTATGTTGAATCATAGCATGTCAAAACTAAGAGGGAACTTAAATATCATCCAATCAAATCTCTTTCCCTTATAGAGAAGGAAATTCAGGTACAGAGGGGAGGTAACTTATACAAGGTTATACAATACAATGTCCAAGGTTATACAATAAATCAGTAGCAAAATTGGAACACAACCACTTGTCTCCTGACCTCTAGTTTACACTGTATTTTTCTCCACTCCTGCAAGAGTGTTTTCTAAGAGTTGGTGCTTTCTGAAGTCAGGCAGGGCCTGTATGTCCAGTTTCTTTTGTGTCACCTACATGGACAGCTGTTGGCACAGCTCTACTTAGTGGAGGTTCCGACTGTAGCCAGGAATTAACTTCCAACTCTTGAATAATTTTTTTTCAAAAAGATCAAGTAATTTTTCTTTTCCTCTTATCCAAGCCAGAGGCTCTGGAAACAGGAGCTGAAGGGAGACCAGAGAGCCATGTGTCCGAATAAGCTACACATGACACCCCCTGTCATTTGGACATCTATTCAGGGACCAGGTCAGTGAACTGGCTCTCATTATAGCATTGGAAAAAATATCTAAAATGAGTAAGCTGGAAATAACCTTAAAGATCTCCCAACCTTGTGATTCCCTAAATACTACTCCCTAGACATGGTGAAATAAAAAAAATTTTAGAAATGTTTAATAATATTTATATGTATGCACAGCTTTCCTGAGAAAGACCTTCCTATATTCTGAGATTAAGTTCTTCCTTCTTTTATAGTTCTAGCCTTTGTTTTATGAAAGGATAGTGATAGTTGGGTTTCAATTTTGTTTTTAATATTCCTACCTGGTACAATGAAAATTGACAATAAAATTGACAACCACGCATTGAGGTCTCTCAATTTTTTTGGAGTTACAGACATCCATAAAGTCTTGAAACTACAGCCTTCTCTTTTTTACAGTTGTGAGACCAGAGAGCCTTGGAAAAAAAAACAGAATGTTTCTAAGTTCTTCTAGTCTGTTACAAAGTACATCCAAAGTCTGAGGCTCTACCAAACTACTCCCACCGCAGAACTAAAGTTGGTATGAGATTCTTGGCAAGGTGCTTAACTTTGAGCCTCTATTTTCCCATCTAGAAAGTGGACACTATTGTGTCCCTGCCCTGGCTTCCCCACAGGTGGCAAAAAGGCAACATATGTGAAAGTGGTTTCAATGAAAGGGTTAACAGAATCAGCTCTGTGCAAGCAGCTGCAAACTCCAGCGCCCACAGGGCAGGCTGGCGATGGGAACGGGAGAAGCAGGCCAAGAGTGAGCGAACAGATGGCGGCCACCACTCAGCCTCGGCGCTGAGAATGCAGCGAGGCAGGGTGGGGAGTGGGGCAAACCAGCAAGCGTGGCATCCTAAGGGAGGGGAGTGGCTACCCCCCAGCCGGCTTTTGCCATGCAGCAATGTGGGCTCAGTGTAAACAGATATTAACATTTTCCAAAACACTGGAATGTTACATCTTTATATGCTGTCTTTTGATTTTTAAATGTAGACCACGAATTCAAACTTGAATTGTGAGAGTCAAAGAAGATACGCCACACATGGACCGTCTGTTTGTAAACCTCTGTTCTCAATGAGTCCCTCTCTTTCTTTTTCTGAAAGCCCCATGGGCAGGTCACATCAGTAAGTGCCAAAGCGCCCTTTATTGCCTAACAACAAGAACACAGCTCGACACAAACCTGAACAGTACAAACATGCAATAAAGACCGGCCCCGGGGGATCTGTGTACACACTTCAGAGTTAGGCAAGGCATAAAGCTGGTTGAGCAAACACTTCATGAATTAGGGTGACACTCTCTATAAAAGCTCACCCACTAGTGTAACATTCTGGATCATTTCTGTTCTCTTGACCAACTCGAAACACAATTTTCTCATCCTAAAAAATGGGCAATGTTAATATAACTTGAACAATAAAAGATGGTAAATATGTGGCAAAGTCATGTCCCTAATAATGAACATGATGATGATGTTGATAACTAACTACACTCCAGGCACTGTTCTAAGCTCTTTAGATTAATTCATTTAATCCTCGTGGCAACCCAATGAGGTAGATACTACTATCATCAGCATTTTACAGACATGAAAACTGAGGCACAGAGAGGTTAAGAAATTGCCCAATGTCACACAGCTAGACAGCAGCAGTACTGGGAGCCGACTGATTGCAACCTTCTTTTCTGCTGAGCCTCCGAATCTTTTTCAATAAAGTTATCCACAAAGCCCTTCCCAATTGATCATGTTACCATGAAGGTTAAAATCTGTTTTCCCAACTTTAGCCCAGTGCAATGCCTGGCACAAAAGAGATCCCATCGCCCTTATTAAATATGAGCTCCCTTCCTCCTGCTTTATACTTTATTGTGAAGTTCAAATCACATGACAGATATAAGACAGGGTATTTCGACCTCAGCACTATTGATATTTTTGTCACATAGTTCTTTGTTGTGGGGACAGGGGGCTGTCCTATGCACTTTAAGGTGTTTGGCAGCACCCCGGGTCTCTACCCACTGAACACCAGTAGCACGCTCACCCATCGCCTCCCATTGTGACAACCAAAAATGTCTTCAGACATTGTCCAATGTCCCCCTGGGGAACAAAATTGTCCCTAACTGAGAACCAGATGTGTAAGGCACGATCAAATTCCTCTCCCGTACCCCGGGGATTCACCCTGCTTTCTTTTGCTTCCCACAGCTGCCAAGCCCCACCCCGTACAGTGAAGTATCCCCACCCCTCACTGTGGAATGGGAGGCATCTCCCCAGGAGCTGCCTCTCTGCTGTTCTGAAATAGATCCCCGAGAACTTTCCATTTTCATTCCTGTAGGAAATGAATGAGGCTTGGAAATTAACAAACAAAGTAGGAATGGGGAAATAACAAAAGCCCCAGAGTTGTCATAAGAGTAAAGACGTAGGATAACACCTACCTCATGGGGTTGTCTGGAGGGCTCAGCAAAGGCCTGGCACACGGGAAGCACTCTGGTCAGTAATGACTATTAATAGTAACGACCTTAATTCAACAGTCTTGCTATACCTACTACGCGCCAGTAATTTTGCCATTGTCTTACTTACATTATCCTATCCCTAATGTTAACACTTACAAAGAAGGAACTATTACTATGTAGCAGTTTACAGACCAAAACATTGAGTTTCATTAGGGTTGATGATCTTGCCAAGCTCAGACTAGACAGTGGGGAAACAGGCTTCAAGACTGCTCCAACCACAGCCAACAAAAGGCAGCCTGGTACAGTGAGAAGAGACTCACGACCCAGCAGCCCTGCCCCTGACCACTCTTCAGTGGCCTGGAGCCCGTAACTCAACCTCTCCGAGACCCAGATCCTTATCTGTAAAGAATAAAAACCAGGAGCCGGATGAGAATTTGCCTGGGTCTAAAAATTCATAAGCCTTATCTATCAGCCCATCATCTTAAACCTTCTTCCAACACAAGTGATGGTAATTCGTCATTAAATTAGCATCTTAAAAAAAATGTTGCTTAAGAAGAAAAAAGATTAACTCTCAAACTGAGTGTTTCCCATTATAAAACTCCATTTTCTCGCTAAATACCGGATTAATGCTGTTTAAATTACGTTGCTGGAATGAGTGGGGGAGGGGAGAATTAATGAACGTCTGCTAAGCAAAAATGTTCATCAGCTGGGGGAGAAGATCTAAATTAATGAGGAAGAAACACTAAAAACCAATCCTGTCCGGCCCGCTTTCTGTAGAATTATATTATTAACAAAATGCCATGAAACAGCCATTGGCTCAAAGTGAAGAACAGAGGAGAATTATGAAGGAGAAAAGCAGGGGCCTGCTTATTCCCAGCATCCCGGAACCACGCAGTGGCAGGGAAACCTGGTGTGCTCATCCTTGACAAGTAACCAAAATAACAGTAACGACTGTTAAGGGTTTTACACGTTTATCTCATTCAATCCTCACAACTCAGTAGTGTAAGCCCCGTCTCCATTTTCTCGCTACGGAAAGTACATGCAGAGAGGTCTACTTCCTTGTCCACACAGAGAGTAGATGGCGGAGTCAGGATTTCAACCCAGATCTAACATCAAATCTACCTCCTTGTGACTTTGTCCACAAGGCACTGCCTCTGCCTCCCCTCCCCTGACCCAAACATCTCTCTCTTCCCCATGGCAGCCCTTCAGAGATTTAAAGTCATTGGCCATTCTGGCATTTCTCACCTCCAGGAGGAAAACCTCCCATCCTTTTCCTGGTTCTCCATTTGACAAGTTCTCCAGGTCCTTCCTACCTTAATCACCTTTTTCAGGACACACTCAGGTTTGACGATGAGACTCTCAGCAAAGCGAACCCAGATTTCTAAGTATATCCCAGCCAGAAGAGAATGACAAAGGACCGTCTCCTCTCTTATTCTAGGCTTGCTACTTCTGCTCATACACTCCAAGAGCACATTATCTGTAGTGGCAGCCAGGTCACCTCTTGGCTCATGATGGGCTTGCTGCCAAATAGCTAAGACCTCTCTAGATCTTTTTCACACATGGCTTTCTTAGCCAGTGTGTGACTCAGCTACATTGCTCAACAATTAGTTGGTTCTTAGCAGAGGGCAATTAATAGACCCCACCAGACCAAACCACCAAGGAAAACTCCAGTGTTATGTTCCACACAAAAATTTTTTTCTTTGTAAAATGACTTAACTGACCAGGAATAGACCATCCCATTAACCAATAAAATAATCACCACTCCTCACTCCTTTGTTTTATAAAATATTTTCACATCAATGACAAAAACTACCATTTTGAGTACCAACTATAAGCTGAGCACCAAGCAAGTTGATAATCCCAACATGTACGATAACCCTGCAAGTTTGGCATTATTACTTCCTTTTGCCAGATGAAGAAACTAAAGCACAGAGGAGGTTAGTGACCTGCCCAAGGCTTCACAGCTGCCTTAATACTTTCTCTCTGGTAAGTACCAGGGCTGAGATTTAAATCGTGTCTGCTGGATCCAAAGCTTACACTTTTTCCATCACAGTACAATGGCTGCCAAGTCCAAACATCCTGCCTTGGTTCATCCTGGGCTACCGAGTTTCTAGGTACTCATCCAACTTCTCACTTGATTGTCACAAATACCCTAGGATCCTGGGACAGGAGAGACCAAGGGGCTTGTCCAAGATCCCAAAGACTGGTGTTCTTTTGGAGTTCTCATTGGTTATTCTCTCCTTGTCTTGGATGCAGACACAGAGGGTCTCTCATCCTGCCTCATTAACCCATGATCTTGTTTCAGGTTGAGGCTCTCAGAGCTCAAAACATCTCTGCAGGTCAGAGGGTCGGACAAGGCCAATCCACTCCCCTGCGGAGAAAACCAATCAATCTCATGTCGACCCACCTGCTCTCAAAAAAGAGCAGCTGATCAGCCACTGCCAATAAGAAGGAAGTAATTTAAAGGTCAAATGAAGGCTGGTTGTCTATCTGCCCTGCTTTCATGACAAATGTGTCTGAGACGTGAGCACAGCAAGATGGTGATATTTGAAGATGGGTGGCTTATCAGGAACACTGAATTTACTCAGCCTGTGGCTGCCCCATCTTATAAAATGCCATGTCCAGGAGTTACCAAGGGCAGAATAATGAAGTAAAATGAGCACTGGAATAGGAGACAGAGAAACCAGAACACTTACCAAGCCTTGGCACCAGCTGCTGGTCTTTGGACCCCTTACTTGATCCTTTTGAGTCCGACTTTGCTCATCTTTAAAATGAGACTGTGCAAGCCACCATCACACTGATGCTGCGATAAGACAGAATCGCCCCCTTAGGTCTCTAGTTTCATGCTATACAGTACGAGAGTTGCAAGAACCCTTAGAAAGCAACTAGCAAAGCTGGTTGTAATTAGTGTAACCCTATTCTCCCTCCATCCTGCCAGGCCCAGCAATAACCAGGACCTCTCTGAAAGCTGAGTGCACCAGGGAACAGTCTAAAGACTAGCCATCTCAGAGCCCATTTTTCAAATGGAAAAACTGAGGCCCAGAGAACTAAAGTAGCTCACAGTCTCAAAGTGAGTTTAGGGCAGAATCCAGACAAGAACGCAGGACTCACAAGTTACAGCTGGGGGAACTGGCACTTTCTACGACGACATGCTGGGATGCTTATTCTTATTCCTACGTGTAATTGTATGTAAGTAACATAAAATACAAAGTGACTTTCAAACAATGTTCTTTAGAGCCCTTGCACTTTGACAAAGTGGCAGAGACAGGCAAGAGCAGAGGAAAAGGCAGGACTCTTACGTCTGCTTCAATCAAGGTGAGTCTGGGATTATCTCTAATATGTTAACAGCATCAGCTAATATTGATTAAGCACTTAACTGTCAGTCACTATGTATTTTTATGTGCATCCTCTTATTTAATACTCCCAATGAGGCTGTGAGATATCTGTTGGTTTTATTCCCATTTTAGAGATGAGGAAACTGAGGGTCAGAAAGATTAATTAACTTGTTCAAAACTGCCCAGCCAGCAAGAAATAGAGCAGGAGTCGAACCCAGGTCGTCTGATCTTCAGGGCCTAGGCCAACAATCCCACACTTTATGACTCAAGCATAGTTTCCTTTGAAGAAAGGAACCCACTTGCACCTGTTATTTTTTTCTCTTTCTCTTTAGTTTGGAAGGTGCTACTCTGAGATGAGGGAGCAGCACCCCAGCTTCTCCTCTCTCTAAGCTCCTCGCTTTGCATCTTGAGTGGGGTGTGTTATTCAACGTATTCCATCTTCCCCCAGAAGTGAAGTGGGGGGCTCCCTAACTGTGCCCTCCACTAGGCTGACACAGTGTCAGAGAGGTCTTGCACGGCAGCCACAGCACTGTCCCTCTGCGAAGCCAAGCAAGGGGCAGCCATCTCAGCCTGCGCTGTGCTCCCCGTCTGTGTTTGATCTGTGGTTCTTTCACCCGCAACAGCTCTGCAAGGGAGAGGACACAAATGAGCCTTGGTGCACACACAACTCCTCTGAAGTCACACTAATTTACTGTCAAGCCCAAAGCCAAACCTCAGCTTTGGAGCAACCTACTTTCCACCAACCGATTCCTGCAGCTTTCACTTGTCCCTGATCTTTTCTGCCTTGACCCCAAAAATGCCGGCTATGCACAAGGCTGCTGAGACAAAGGCTATATATAAATGCCTGGGCCTTGACATTCCTATTCCAGAAGCGGTCGATACATTCCTGCTAAAAGGTCCTCCTCAAGTCCCCAAGCTTGCCTGGGACCCGAGTCATTGGGTTGCTTTGGAAAGGACTCAAAAAGGAGATGCTAGATAGATTCCCTCTGACCTAAAAGCCCAGCTCTCCTGAACAAGCCCAGGTATCAGCTAAATCGTTCCACTGCCATGTAACACAACACAGGCCTGAGAAGGGTAGGTAGGATGACACTGAATGACAAGGAATCGTGTTCCTGATCACCAAGGGGCAAAACCCTATACAATAGTACATTTCATTTTTATGTTTTCAACATGTATATATTTATGCATACGCAAATAGGACATACATACTTTAAAATTTTAATGGGATATTATATGAACTGTTTTCTATTTTTTTCACTTAAAGTAGCATACACATCTTCCCGCACATGCACATAAGTGTGTGTGTACCTCCTCAGTGTCACATTACCAGTGATTTTTGTTTTTTATTTCCATAGTTTGAGTGGAAAGCTGTTGAATTTGCATACCTGCGTGCTACTTCGAAGAAAAAAACCCACCCCACCCAAACAGTGGTGGCGGGGCAGGGCCACCGCAGTGCTCTCATCCCCACTATTGCTGCCACATGGCTCGGGCTAGCCGTGTAGAGTTCTCCCTCCCCCTGTGCACAATGAATGATTCAGAGGAGACCTCATGGCCCAGTGTGAGCCCAACTCTCCTCTAAAACTTAATATCTCAGAGTTATAACAGAGAGGGCCTTGCTCTTTCTCTGGGATTTCAAGCTAAAAAGACCCTAATTGGCCAAGAATTATTGTGGGACTCATTATGCTGTTTCCACTATATAGAGAAATCCTTTCTTAGCCTGAAGGCAAGACAGAGCAGAAAGGAGAACCAGCAAGTGGAGAGAGAGGCCTAAGGACACTGTCTGAGCTTCTGGATCCAACCATGCCTGAAGCTGATCACTGAAATTCCAAGTTATGTGACCCCTCTTAAACAAATGTGAACTAGGTGTCTGTAATAGACCTAACACACGTTTTCTAATAAATTATATGTGGATGTGCATATATATTTCTTTTTATGAACAGTGATAAATCTGATCCATTATTCAAGCTTTATCAGTATATTCCTCAAAACTCTCTTCTGTTTATAGCATCAATTTTGCCATATACTGTTCATTAGTTCATTTTTCATATGTCATGAGCTCCTCAAATAAATAATAAGTTCCTCGAAGGAGTTCTATCTACTTTACTCCACGTTTAAACAGCGTGACTACAATTGAGTCCCTTGCCACCCTTCTCTGGAAATCCTATCCCTCCCTACCAACTCCCTGCCTGGATAACCTCTGCCCGCCTGGGGAGTGGTAATTGAATGTCACATGTTAGGCATAATCCTGGAAAATCCTCTGTCATCATGCTCAGGTCCCAACGGTTCATTGTAATTAGATCTAGACGGTAGAAAGGCACAGAAGAATCATATATTAAGACAACGTGAAGCTTCTGAGGTTCATGCAATGAGGGAGACCCAGATCAGCAAGGAAAGTGCAGCCACCAATTCCCAAGTCGGGGGCAGCGTGGAGGCCACAATGTCCATGGAACATTCCCAATCCATTTCAGCTTCTGTTGTCCCCAACCTGGTGTCCCATCCAGAAAGGACATGCACACATGGTGGCAAACTTCATTCCTTGGGATGTTAAGTGGTGATGAATTTTTAAACTCCCCCTTTGAACTGGCTGCATATTAACAACTTGATTTAAAAAACAAAGAACCCTTTCTGATCTTTTTCCAGACCCCTTGAGTCAGAATCCACAGGAATGGAATGCTGGCATCTGTATCTTTATAAAAGCCCCCTTTGATTTTTATGTAGCCAGTCCAGCTCTAATTTATAAACTAAATGTAAGAACCCCTATACACATCCACATTTGAAGACCCCTGGATGCTATTTAAAAAAAAAAAAAAAGGACTAGAGTAGAAGAAGAATTCAAAAGATGGCCTGGAAAAAGAATAGAGGGCCCGGAAGGAATAAAAGAATTGGGAAAAAATCACCATTTTGCAATCACTAATGAAAAGATGGATCTAGACAGGATGATCAGGGAATGCTAAGCCCATTAGGTGAAAAGTTGATGAAGAATTTTGTTATGGTGGGTCCAGCCTGACACAGAAATTGGGGCAACTTGACATTGCACCCCAGAATGTGGTAGAAAAGGAAGTATTAATACAATGCTCACTGTACCTACAAAGTCATCTAGCCAAAGCAACAGAGCCAGAATATAATCATACTCTAGACTTGCTACCACTTTATAGGAAATATTTCGGATAAAAGAACAACACTAGAAAGAAGTAATTAACTAAATCCATAATCTACAAAAGACTGATTTCTTTAACAAGTCAATGGTACTAAAAGGTGGGGAGAAGGAGACACGATTAGAAAATAAAGGAGACTTAAGAGACATAATTACCAAATACAGTGTGTAAACCTTGCTTAAATCTTGACTGCAGTGAATGAACTATTAAAAGGCAATTTTTGAGTCAATCTGGGAAAATTAAATATGACTGGTGACAGATGATATTAAGGGGTTATTATAAATGCTGCTAGGCATAATTTTTAAGTCCTTATCAGTTAAAGCTAGATATGAAGGATTTATAGGTAAGATGACAGATTTTGGCATTTATTTTAAAACACTCCAGTTTGATTTCTCAAAGAACTAAAAGCAGACCTACCATTCAATCCAGCAATCCCACGACTAGGTATCTACCCAAAAGAAAAGAAGTCATTTTATCAAAAAAATACCTGCACTCAAATGTTTACTACAGCACAATTCACAATTGCAAAGATGTGGAATCAACCCAAGTGCCCACCAATTCATGAGCGGATTAACAAAATGTGGTGTATGTACTTATATATGTACATATGCTTACACATATATATGGATACACACACATATACATACCATGGAGTGCTACGCAGCCATAAAAAGGAATGAATTAATGTCTTTTATAGCAATTTAGATGGAACTGGAGACTTATCCTAAGTGAAGTATCTCAAGAATGGAAAAACAAACACCACATGTATTCTTTAATAATTTGGAACTAATTGATGGGCATACACGGGCACACAAAGAAGTAAAAATTGTTAAAAATCAAGGAGTGGGGAGAGAGAAGAAGGGAGGGGTAAAAATCTACCCAACAGGTACAATAAAGACTATTGGTGCTGTGCATATTTATAGCCCTGACTCAAGCATTATAAAAGCCATCCATGTAACAAAAACTAAATTTGTAGCCCCTTAATATTTTGAAATAAAAAGACAAATAAATAAATAAAACATTTCAGGGTTTTAAAAAGAAATAAGGTAGAGGGATAGTTAAAACAAGATTAGCAAAGTGTTGATAACTGCTAAACTGAGTCACGAGTATCATACCATTCTCTCTACATTTTTGGTAGTTTTAAACATCTGCATTTTACTTTTTTTAATTCCTGGCACTATTACTCATCCCTAGTAGGCACTAAGTCAATGATTGGTGATTGGGTGGGGAAGAGCAAAAAGTGAACAAACAAATAAAAACCATCGACTGAAGCCTGGGAAGCTAACGGTCCACTGAACTCCTGCTCAGCACCACGCAGTGTGGACAGGAAACATCCCCTTCGACAGTCCATCATTTTTGCCTCATACTGTATTTCAGGCCTTATGTTAGCTCCCATAAGGTGAAAAAATGCCATAGGGAGAGTTGAGTCTAGTAATGAGGTCAAAATATAACGTACAGAGTAATGACTACGAAAAGCTAACTTGCTTGAGTAGTTACTCTGTTCTAGGAACAGCACACTTAATACTATCTTACTTAATCGTCGCAACTCCCTCAAAGGTAGATACTGTTACCATCCCCAATTATAAAGAAACTGAGTCTCAATAAAGTAAGCAGTTCACATCGAGTTACACAGGTGATAACTGGGGGAGGCAGGCAGCCCACAGGCCACAGCACGGCACTCGGAGAAGTCGCACTTGGGAAGATGGAACACTTCTCGCTTGATCCTCTGTAGGAATAAGTTCAATAATGGAGAAGTTAGCGTCCTTGCTTTTAACATTAGGGCAGCCTAGAACGCCCACGGGCCATTTAGAAGACTACATTGGTACCAGTTTTCTTTTATCTTTAGAATGGGAGAGAAGCCTAAAAATATTTAGGAAAGGTCAAACTTCTGATAGTCAATCTATGAGAATTTTTCCTCTTTGGCTCTGCCTGTTCTTCAAATTCCAGCTCAATCCCACCAGAAGAGCCAAGCCTTTAGGGGTCAATGCCTTCGAGTCAAATAGATATGGGGTTCAATTGCAGCTCTGCCACTTAACATTTAGTGGCCCTGGAGGCAAGGGGGAGGGAGGGTTGGACTCTCTGTGCCTTGGACCCATCTGTAAACTGGGATGATGACTGTCCCTTCTTCACAGGGCAATACTGGCTTTCCACATGTGTTTAATATCATACAGGTGATAAATAAATATTAGTTGCTAGTAGGATGATAAAACTTTGTACCCTAATCCAATAAGATTTTTCCTTTTTCTAGACCCATCGAGCTCAGTGACCAGTAAACTTCAACCATGATAAACCAATGCCTGGCACACAGTATACAGTAGGCAGTCAATAAACATTCGCTGTGTAGATGAATATGCTACCCAGCAATGTCTCTCCTATAGCTCACAATATAATTTAACTTTTCTACATGCTCTGCAACTAGAATGCAAGTATGGAAGGCAGAAACTTGTCTTCCAATTCTGTATCCCCCATAGCATGCAGCATAAGATTAGAGGCTCACGAAATGCTTGCTGTGAAATGCCTAATGAATAGCAAATTGTTGGCTGTCTATGGGACAGAAGGACCAGAGCCCCAGCCTTCAAATGAGCTCATCCCATAAGAAACAATGCAAAACCTAACAACCAAGTCCAGTGGAGGTAATTCAAGCCCCAAGTGATCAGAAGCAATTTCTTCCCACACTGCAGCACCCACCTCTGCTCTCCGCTCTGCCAGGCCAGGGAGTGGACACAACCCTCTTCGTGATTTGTGACTCCTCTGTTGGAACAGAGGGAATGCCGCAGCAGAGACAGTGTGTACGCAGGGATGGCTGCAGCAGGCCAGCCTGCTGGAGAGACGCAGGCTGTCCAAGGAGCTGAGGGCTCGACTCCCCTGGGCACAGCGCGCTGCCACGGCTGACCACGGCAATTCATCATGTTTAAAAACTCGCCCTCTGGAGGGGCCCTGAAGGAGGCAGGGGAGCCGAAGCCACGGTTTCTCAGGAAAATTCAGAGCTTGTGATTTTTTTTTTTTAATCTTTTTCATCAAGCCTACAAAAACGGCGAGAAACATCAAATCTGCAGGATGCTATGAACACGATCCCAAAAAGGAACTCTCGTTCTGGACTGAACGGTCGAAACAATCTAAGAAAAACTGACCTCACCTATAAGACAAATTCCCCTTTTTCTGCAAAACAACGTCTCACGTCCCAGAACCTATCCTACTGCTTTAGACACCATTCTCTGTGCCAGGAAAAGAGCTAAGGTTTGAGATCCAGGTGTCCAGCCCAGCCATGCATGATCTTAGGCAAGTCACTTCTGCTGTCTCAACCTCAGCTTCCTTGTCTCCAGCAAGGGTGCACTAGATCAGGGTGCACAAATTTAAACGATTGTTAGGGAGGAGGAGGAGGCAGGTTACAGACATATATAACATAATGAGTGGGCAGCTGGCAATGGTGCTGACCTGCTCAACCTGTCACCTGACTAAAACTCTGCAAAACAACAAAAAACACAACAAAACTGTCATGAGTCCGTCTGCTTGTGACCCATATTAAAGGGCTACTTAGGACCTTTCTAATCGAATAAAATCCTCCTTGCTCCAATGGTACCCACAATTTTCTCCCATGGCACTCTGCCAGAGTTGGCACCCAGCTATTCTCCTGGACGGCAGCTCTGGGAGCAGCCTGAGAGATTCCTTCCCCCAGAGAGTGAATGGGGAGAGACGCAGATGAGAAAGGAGGAGGTGGGAGAGAGACAGATCTCTTCATTTAAATAATTCTCTCAACATTCCTACAAGTGAGGAAACAGGCTCAAGGAGGTTAAATAATTTGCTCAAAGTCCCTCTTCCAATAAGGAAAAGAGCTAGGATTCAAACCCAGATCTGTCTGAATGCAAAGCCCTTGATCTCTCCCTCCTCCAATTTTCCCCTCAAATGTAGTCAGGGAGAACCTGGCCCCACTGAGTCCAACAAAAAGGCACCTGTCTTAGTCCTTAGGCTGCTACCACAAAATACTATAGACTAGGTATTTTATAAACAGCAAAAATTTATTGCTCATGGTTCTGGAGACTGGAAAGTCCAAGATCAAAGCACCAGCAGATTTTGTCTGGTGAGGGCTCCTTCTCTGCTTCAAAGATGGTGCATTCCAGCTGTGTCCTCACATGGCAGAAGGGGCACACACACTTCTATCTCTTTTATAGGGACACTAATCCTATGCATGAGCGCAGAGCCCTCATGACTTATTCACTTCCCAAAAGGCCCCACCTCTTAATACTATCATGTTGGGGATTAAGTTTCAACATAGGAATTTCGGGAAGGCACATTCAGACCATAGCAGCACCCCACACAAACAGAGGAGCCCCATAAGAAAAGCTGCACTCACTAACTCAGTATTTCAGAGCGACATTTCTCTCTAGAGCATTTTACACTCTCTCCAACGCTGCCAACATTTCCAGTTTTTGGCATTTGTTTACACCCTTCCCTTTGTCTAGAATTTCCCTCTAGGCAGACTCTAAGAACCAGTTAAAGCCTCCCTCCTTCAGGAAGTCTTGCCTGATTCATCCCCCCACTTGAAATTCCCTCTCTACATAGGCTGCAGCCCACACTAACAGTAATAAAAACATGAAAATAGTGATGGCAGGAACAGTTTTTATTGTGTTATAGCTCTCTGTCAAGCTCTGTTCTCAATGCCTAATATCAAACAACTGTTAGGGGCCACTACAAGGGAGGAGATCAGAGAGTGGCCAAGAAACTGAAGCCAACAGTTAAGATCCAGGGAAGAGGAGCTGGCAAGTCCCAGGAGAGAAAACACCATTGGTTCTCTTCACCTAGTGGAAGGCACGAATCCGCTGTGCTTAGCCCAGATCTGCACATTGTAAGTATCCAACAAAGGATGGGAGTTGAGAGAGAGAGAGAGAGAGAGAGAGAGAGAGAGAGTGTGTGTGTGTGTTTCAGAGACAGTAGGATCTGGAAGGGCTAGTCCTATCATCCCCTTCTTAGGGAACATGAAAGGAAGGCCCAGAGAGAGGATGGTCTTGACCAAGACAACAGAATAAATTAGCACAAAGAACCAAACCCAGGTCTCCTCTCCTTAGCCTCCCTTCACCAGAAACATCTTCTGCAGTACCCAGGAGCCCCTGACATGGGACTGTCACTCACTGGACAGGCAGTCTGGGGAATCCCAGCCATCTAGTTTCTGCCCCAGCGCATCCCCAGCCTCTGCAGACAAACACGCCAGTGCAAAAAGGGTGGACGCCACCATCTGCACAGGGCCTCCATGAGAAGGCTGTGATTTCTTGGTGTCTTGGCCAAGCTGTTCGCCCATCCCAGGGAGTGAGCACCTTTGGCCGAAGCTAACAGAGGCCTTTAACCCCTGCATAGCCTAAATAAGTCGCCCTGGAATCCTCTCATCTGCTCAGTAATGAATAGCTTCCTTGTCAGGGAAATACTGTAGAAATATCTCGGAAGCAGGAAAAGAATGGAATAAATCCTATAGGGTTTATTGATTTGAAAGGAAAACAATCATATCTTCATTTGTCTTTATACAAAATGAGATTCTTAAAGACCCAGTTTCCTGGGTTCCCTTTGCTATGAAGGCTAAGAATGGTGACCTCACTCTAAGGGTCTTTGATGAGATGATCATGAAGAGTGAAAAGGTCCTTGAGGAAGTATCAGTAGAGAGGTAGCTCTTTACTTCAGTGAAAGTCCATTAACAATGTCCTTCGTCAGTCCATAGCACAATGAGCCAAGTAGAGACTGAATCTGTTGGATTTTGCAGCAGATGCTTTTTAGACAGAACATTAAATAGAGGCTTCAAAGTTCCTTTCAAATGTCCAATTCTATTCCCGTGGTTCTTGGAGGGCAGCAATATAAATGGCATAGGTTTTAGAATCAGGATAGTGAAGTCCAGTCCTGCCTCTGCTGTTTAGAGGCTGTGTCACCTTGGAGGAGGTGTTTCTGATCTATAAAACCCAGCTGGCCCTTCCCCTAGCTCTCTGGGTTAGGGTTAGGGTGAGATAAAAACAGGAGCATGCGCTACACTCTGCCAGGCACATAGGTGCTCAGCAAATGTCAGCTCCCTCCCTTCCTTATAAGGGAGCATCCAAAACGTCAAGGTCTCCTAATCATAAGACTCAAAAGAAAAAAGTCTGTGATCCCAACAGAAACAGGGCAAAGGAAACATTGATGTGAAAATATTTCCTGCCTCTCAAGAACACCGTGGCCATCTTCTCCGCAACCTTTGAGATCATGCCCATGTTGATTTTTATTTTCAAACCTGCAATTTGGCAACATGCTCTAGGCTTCTTTTTTTTTTTTTTCCCCTTTTTCTTCCACTGACTTAGGCTTGAGCCAAAAAAAAACCCAAGCAGAAGTCTGCACCCTTCCCTCCAGAAGATAAATTATGTTGGTTTTTGTAGTGAGTGAATTGGGGCAGGACAGAGATTTCAGTGGAATAAAATGTTCTGGTCTGAGGAGGTGACTCCAAGTAGATTTGCTCTGTTTGCAGAGGTTCCCAGGCCCCCTTGACTTACCTGCTGTTGCCTGGGATGGTCACTCAGCTCCAGCCTCTCTCCAGCTTGGCCCTGGGGAACGTCTTAACACTCACCCGCACCACTGACCATCGGCCGCTTGCCTTCTGTCCTCTTCCCTCCCTGGGGAACAGAGCTACGAGTGGACACAGGAAGAAACAGACCATTCTGTTTTTCTCAGGAGGATGATACCTTTTAGCAGAATTGTCTAAGATATTACACCCAAGGAGAGAGAGGGCCTCCTGCCACTGATTCAGCATTTTCCAATCAACGTGAACGCCAACTTCACATGGAACAGGAGGCAGTTTCAGGCAAGACACAGACGCGACATTAAATCACACTGAGTCATTTAGTGAGGAAGTTATTTACTTTCCAATTCTGTCTAATTCTTCTCATTATGAAGGAAAAAGCCTCAGTTTGTTACTAGTGTGTCTTTAACACTATTCTACCACTTCTTAATCATCCCTTTGGAAAAAAAAAAAAAAAAAAAAAAAACAGGCCCTGGCTCTGGTCCTTCAGCAGACAACAGTACCTGCTGGAATGTAATTACTTTTTCTATTTTTGTTATATTTATTTTCCCATCGCCTACTTTTTAAAGCAAACAATAACGGCTTCCCTTTTATTGTAGTGCTATAAAGATTCCTTTTAAAATAAATATACACACATTTTTAAAAGTGGGCTGATTTTAGGAAAAATATTAAGCAAATCATATTATAAATGATTCACAGATATGGCAACAATCGTAAAGATACAAAAGACTAAAATTGGAGAACCACTGGGTTCACTGGAACAAACACAAGGCATACAACTTTTTTCCCTCCTTCTCTCTCAAATTAAATACTATATCTCATTGCCTTGTTTTTCCGATGAAACTGAATACTCAGGCTCTCCTACTTCCTTATTCTTTTCTTTTCCCAAGGCTTCCTTGGCAGCAGAGGAATTTTTGGCTGGTGAGAAGTATATCATTTTCCTTCCCCTTAGGTTCTAGGTGAATGCTCTACAAATGCTCATTATGTTCATTTATCATTCATTCATACAATAAACATTAGCAGGTACCCATTCAGTACCAGTCCTGTGCCAGTCACGACCATTCAGCAATGAACAGGAAGGTCCTTGCCCTCCTCAGGCTTAGAGTCTAGTGGAAGAAGCAGAAGATGACACAGGCAACTGCCATGTACTGTCACAAGTACTGGAATGGGGGAGCCCCATGACACTGGAAGCACAAATAAGAGGTCAAAAGAACTCCCAGGTGAAGGCAGCTTCAGATCCTACAGTTATACCCACCAGCTATAGTATAGTCACATATGGAGACCAATTTCAGTACCATCACTTTCCTGCTGGGAGATCTGAGGCCAGTGGCTTCAACCCCCAGCCTCAGTTTCCCAGTCTATTAAGTGAGGATAGCTTGATCTCCCTCTTAACATTATTGAGAGAATTCAATGAGAAAATGAATAGAAAATGCTTTAGTACGTTGCCCAGCACATAGTTAATGCTCAATAAATGCCAAATATCTTCCTTCAGCATCTTTCCTCCAAGGACTATCTCTTACTTATACACTTGAAATTTTATGCAAATATCCCTGCCTGACCTGAGCCAATGCTATTTGAAAAAGGCAAAGAGAAGTTATGCATGTCCTTAAAACACACAGCAGATCTAGGACAATACTGAATAGAAATATTTTCATTGCTTCTGACCTGATAGTATTTCCTTAAGTGCAATTGGGTCTTGAGGAAGAACCCTGGGGTTGAGGTAGAGCTGACCACAGTGGCCAAGGTGAGGGCATGCAAGAGAAAATTTGGGGGGGGGGGGTGGGAGGGACTGGTTCTTAATTACCAGTGAGGGGGGGAAAAAAGAACTAATAGAAAATAGACAATAAATGTTAGAAGCAGGAAAAAAAAGTAGAGAACAGTCTCTCCTTGGCTTAAAAATAGAAGAGATCTCTCCAAATTCCATTAGAAAATATGAAGAGGTGGAGCAGGTGTGCACGAGGACACAGTGTCTTTTCCAAAACAAAAATCAGAACTATTAAAGGAAACAAAAACCTCATCTACATAATGCTTTCATGTTTATGAAGTAGACTCACGTGTACCGAGTCCTCACAGCAGCCCTATGCAGTAGGTACTATTATCAGTTCCATTTTATAGATGGAAAACTGAGGCTTGGAGAGAGGACTTGACTTGCCTGAAGTGACTAAGTACAAATGCCAGGGGTCAACCTTAGGCCTCCCGACTCCAAGCCTGGTGACCTTCTAAAACAGGGGTCAGCAAATTTTTCTACAAAGGGCCAGATAGTAAACATCGATAGTTTGGGTTTTGCGGACCATGCTGTCCTGTCAAAACTTCTCAACTCTCCCAGTGTGGCATGAGAGCAGCCATAGGTGACAGGTAAACAAATGGGTATGACTGTGTTCCAATACAACTTTATTTATAGACACTGAAATTTGAATTTTCATTTTCACGTTTCATGCAATATTAGTCTTTTGAATTTTTTCAACCATTTAAAAACGTTAAGAACTAGTCTTAGCTGGTGGGACGTACAAAAACAGGCAACAGGCCAGACTTGGCCTGTGGATGATAACTTGCCAACTCCTGTTTTAGAATATCTGAGATGATACAGCCCTTGCCCTCACAGACTTGGAGAAAAGGAGGCAGAACCAATCCACTCCTAGAGAACTGGTTTCACTTAAATTTCAGCCCCTGCAGGGCAACATTCACAACGCTTGTCATATCTGCGGGAAACTTCTATCATTTAACATTTTTTCCCCCACTGACTCACTTTTTGACTTAAATAAGTTTCTTTTTAAATGTTATAGTACTCATAAATTAAAAACCCATTTTATTTGCCAAAAATAGAACAAAAATAAAAAATATAATGCGTGCAATTAAATTCTAGCTACTTACAATCACCTGCCAAAGTGATTGGGCCTGAGGCCTGCTCTGCCCTCTGCCTTTATTTAAAAAAAGTAACTGGCAAGTGGCACAAAGGTGTTAAAATCATACTGACACCGACATGAGACCTTCCTCTTGACGCAGTCAGAAATACTCACAAGGGAATAATTTTCACACCGTGTAATTCAATTCTATTCAATTCCAAATCTTTGTCTATGCAAAACCAGCTTCTGGGTCACCAGGCCCGTGAAGCCCACACTCTGGGAACTTCTGTACTACAAGCAAAGTGCCACAGGTTTGTCCAAGCAGGAGAGAAACATCTGGATGGAGTGCAGCAAAAACTTCAGAGAGGAAGTCGCCATTCAGGGACTTAAATAATATCTAAGCTTTCAGTTCAGGAAGAGCATTCCAGACCGACTGGATAAAGGGGTGAATATGTGATGAGACTAAAAAGAGAGATGGGACTTCTAAATTGTGACTGGCCTGGACTACCACGCCATGGGCTTTATATCCGACCCTTCTTCCTTCTTCTTTTCTCAAATGTTCTCCAAGTCGATGGATGCTCAGAGTTATCTTTCTAGGCTCTTCTACATTAGGGTGATCAGTAGATGTGGTCCAGGGTCTCTAGAAAAGGCCCGTGGGGGTAGAATAATTAGGACTGGTGGTTCATGACTTTTGTACCAGTGAGGACCCATTTTGCATTTAACCTCATGCATTTCTGGCTTTGAAATATTTCCCTCTACTAAACTGCATGATTTAAGTGTTGATGATTGCTCTTCTGTTTTCTTAACCAGTGATACACATTTTCTCCAGTCATCATGAGAGACTGGTATTGGCCACACCAATTCTAGCCAAGTCAAGGAAGAACTTTGACAGGGGAATTAACTGGGAGCTCTCATTTGGACAATCACATAATGAGGGACTCTGACTCCAAATCAAGTGCTCTCAATACTGGACCCCATTGCCCTGCCCTGGATCCCCCCCACAGAGTATAAATTCAGGGCCAGCTCCCCAGGACCACAGACTATATTACATCACAGACTATATTACACCACCAAGGACTGGTATGAGAATGGGTGCTAAATAGCCTTGATGGCAATTTTTAAAAAGAAAGAAGAGAGCATTATACACTTGCTCTCACTTTCACTGGGAAACCCATACATAAATATGGGGTCTGTTCTTCCTTTATAGGCTGAAATGTAATCACAGAGAAGCAAATGCAGTTTGCAGGAGCTGCTTCCCACCTGCGGTGCTCCTGGAGTGTTCAATAACTCGATAACCTCACAACCGGTCGGTGGAATAACAGCGGAAGGCGAGGTGGCTGGCTGCGAGGCACCTGCAGAAAATGCCCAGCCCGGCCTCCGCAAGCATCTCCCGCAGAGGAAGCAGGACTCGCCCCTTGCAGAACCATCTGAGAAATAGGGCCTGTTCTTGCACCTCCTTAGTAATAGTCACCCAGTACAAACTGGGCTTGGAGGCTTGCAGAGGCTCACCTTACTTCATTCCATGCTCCCAATCTCCTGGGACAGAAGTAAGAAACCTGAGTCGCAGTGTCTATGTGACATGACTCCCAAACTTCCATTGCCCAAAATGACCTGACCCCGCCCACCACCTATCTGAAACTCATAGCATCCTACTCTGGCATGGAAGATTGTCTCATTAAAAAAAAAAACAAAAATGCTACAAATTCATCGTGGCCATGTCACAGCAAGTGGTTTCTGAGCCTGGGAGTTCCCACACACCCAAGCCTGTGTTAATCTCTAACTCTACGCTGTCTACCTCACCTTCAACTTCCCTATACTGGTCTTCAGCACTTCCTGAAGTTTGGTCTTCACTTTCCTCTTCAGCTTTCTGCCCTACTCCCAAGAGGGTTCCACCATCCACTCCGCCTCTTGAGGTAGGTTAAATGACACAATGCATGCTAAACTCTTAGCACGTGCCTGGAGCAAGAAAAGCACCCACAGCTGTAGACCTAAAACCCCAACTGTATGCCAGGCACCGAGATAGGCACTGGGGATTCTGCAGTCATTAAAGCAGAGGGGCTGTTGTGTATTTTAATTATTGTGTTTATGTAAATCTTATCTTCCCAATTAATAATTAAAGAACACATGCATTTTGCTAAACAGTTTACATTCATTATCTCCTATGATCTGCACAATAACCCTATAAATTAGGCACATTTAACAGATTAGGAGATGAAGGCCAAAGAGTTAATTAACTTGCCCAAAGTCACACAGCTAACAAGGAGCCAGAGACACGTGAACACACACTGTCTGACTCCAGAGATCTCTTAATCACAACACAAAGATCTCTTCTTATCTCTAAGAACATGTCATGTACCTTTTCCCACCAGAAGCAACACTGTGCATTACTATAAACATCCTATATGCTATACTATCCTATTACTATAAACAATTGGTTTATGAGCTATGAGGCAGGCCAGGTACCTGCAGGGAGGGGGGAGGTACGTGGAAGGGAAGGGCGAGGCAGGAGGGCTGGTTTTCAAGTAAACTCTTCCCTCCACAGCTACCGTGGTGCCTGGCAAACAACGTGCTGACTGAATGAATCCCTGGGAAGAGGAGACCCAAGAAAGTACCAAATTGGAGACCCTGAGTGGTCAAACAAAACGTAATGACTCAGGAATTGGGAGGGTAAGGCAGGACAAAAACTGAAACGGAGAGCATCGGAGCCGAGCCTCGGGCGAGTGGGAAGCGCTGGTTCTACCGTGTCTTGCTCGCTGGTCCCATTGTTGGATTCCAGGCAAACCTCCTAGCCTCAGGTCGCTCGTTTCTCTTTTTTCTTTTCTTTTTTTTCCTTGTTAAACCCTTTGCCTTTTTATTTATTTTATATTTTTTTAATATATATTTTTTACTTCAGAATATTACGGGGGTACAAATGTTTAGGTTGCATATATCGCCTTTGCCGCGCCCGAGTCAGAGCTTCAAGCGTGTCCATCCCCCAGATGGAGCGCACCGCACCCATTAAGTGTGTATATGCCCATCCCCTCCCCATTTCTAAAACAGGGTACTAAAAGGCTGCCCATCCAAGGTTGTTGGATCACTGAAAGGCTCCAAGATTATTGAAAGTGCTTTGAAAAAAGTCAAAGGAGGCATATTTTAAGGATGATTTTTAAAATTTATTTCTTGTACAGCTACAACTGCAATGTGGTAAAACGTACATCACCCAATGATTCAAGAAGCAGGGATTTCATCCTAGCTTTGCTTTCTTGGGCTAGTTTGCTACCTTGGGCAAACTCCTTTACCCTTCTGGAGTCCATTTTTCTATCTATAAACCAGGGATATGAATATTAACTCCTCAGGGTTGGCCTGAATGCTCATTAGGAAGATGGATACATTAGCTCATCATATGTATAAGTCACCATGTCTGAAATTATCTACAACTGTATTTTGTTGATTTGTTAAATTAACAGGAAGACAGCATGCGTAAATGGTCTAAGCTTTAGAGTCAGACAGATCTGCATTGGAATCTCAACTCTAACCCTTGCAAGTTGGGTATCCCTCTGTATTTCTTTATGTTTAAAGCAGAAATGATAATACTACCTCATTCTTCATTAAAATGGAGGTGACAGTAAGTAGACAAAACATATATGTATCAAGTACCTACCATGTGTAATAGTTTCTTATCAAGGAGCTTAAATAAAAGAAGAATTTATATAAGAGTTTTTAAGGAAATTTTGATCCATCATTATTAAATTTCAAACCTTGTAGAACAGAGAATTACTCTGCTTTGCTCTCAACCAAGGGGTGGGCTGGGGACTCGAGATCTTTCCTTGCCATTCTCTGAGTGACTGAAGGACAAGAATGGATTTTCTACTCCCAGAGCACATATTTTGTTGATAACCCAACCATTGGAAATTCAGGTCAGGGATTTGGGGGAAAACTGAAGAAATTGGCATCAGCCTTTTGGGAACCCAATGTTAGACTCTAAGCTTTTAAAACAGCTTCTGAAATCCAAAAGAAAACTGCCTTTAATGAGTGCCGGCAACCAGGATCCCAGAAGAGATTGGAGAAATGATACTGTATTTTTATCTTACATTGTTGGCTTTGGAAAGTGGCTGGAGGCCTCAAAGGCTCAAATCACCAGTCTCAGAGTCAGCTGTCAACTATCAGCTCAGAGGCACAAATTCCAGGGTCTCTGGGGGACCTGTCTGACCTCTTCTGCCTGAAGACTGAGGTGCTTCAGGAGGGAGGATTGAGGCTGCCCTGGGGAAGTGCAGGACACACACAGGCTTAGGATCATGGTGGGAGAGGAGGAATGAGAGGAGTAATAATAACACTTGGGTCCTTCCTCTGTGCCAGACACTCTGCTAAGTGTTTTTGTGCATAACTTCACAGCATCCCAATGAGGTAGGTGTTATTATCACCATCATTTTACAGATAAGGAAACTGAAGTTCATAGATGTTAACCAACTTTGCCAAGGTCACATATAGCAAGTAGGGAAGCCAGAATTTGAATTTCAGAGCCCACATTCTTAGTCACTATGCTTGACTGCCTCTGTGTGTATCAGATCAGGATTTATCTGTTGAGTATAAGTTTTGCTTCCAAGAGTAGTCAAAAGCCAATATACTGAGGATCTATTAAACACGACTGTGTGAGTAGGAAGGGAGCCTGGAAGCTCAATCCTTCCTAAGAATCTTGAATTTTCTCCGCACTCTCCTTGTCAAGTTATCACCCAATACTTACTTTCATACCTTTAGTGACATAGACCTTAACTACCTTAGAAAACACCCCCTTCAGCTCTCAGCAGCTTTGGTTACAGAAAATCTTATATTGAGCTAATACATGTCTCCCTGAAATACCTTCCCACTGGTCTTATTTAGGCTGTTTGGGTTGGCACAGAAAAAAATCAACACTTCGTCCACATAACATCCCCCTAGGTGTTTTGGAAACAGCAATTCTGGTCCCTTGAAATATACTACCCTTACCTTCCCCCCCAAAAAAGGGAAAAAATTAAGGCATTTATGAACTTGTTCATACTCTCAATAAGCATAACGATTTGCCTGTGGTAGGTATATCTGAACACCTACCACCAATCAACACTCTGCCATCTACATGCTGAGGGGACTATGGAGCTTAAACTCTAGGAGAGAAGATAAAAATACACACAGATGATATTGCAAAGTAGAAACTTATGAAACCGTAAGGATACCTGCAAGGGTGGTGTGCAAGTTCAGAGGAGAGTTCTTTTCCAGCTGGGTGATATGTGAGGAGGACACAGACGAGGTGCTGTTGGAGCCCGGTCTTGAAGGATGAGAAGCATGTTTGGCCATTTGCTGTTGCAGAGACCTGGATGATCAGAGGGTTAGGAGGTGGTGTCATAATGACAGCCCTGACCTTGCAACAGACCTGCTACGCTGTTGCTCTCTCTGCACCTCGTTGTCTGCACTGTGAAACGGAACTTACGACACTTTCCCCGACTATTCCTGAGTTGCCAAACACATCAGGTGCAAGAGTTTAAGGTAAACGACAATGAGGAGGGAATTGTTAAAACTTGTTTTCCTAGATTTGCAGATTATCCTGACACTTGCACAGTTTGGTGAGAGCTGGGGAATCAGAAGACACATGCTTTGGAGAGAACCCCATGGAGAGGCTTCCATTCCGGCACAAGCAGAGGAAGAAGAAAAACAAATGCCAAAGCCAAGACAACCAAATTACAGCCCCATTTCCTCGGCACCACCTCATTACAGAATAATCCTATAAGACGTGATCAAAGAAAGGATCAACAGCTCAAACATATTACCAGCCACCTAAGCCTTTAGAGGAGAAGGCCCCACTGAGAGATTAAGACACTTAGGAGATGTCTGAGAGATTATCCTGCAGTTAGAGCTTCACTAATTGATATCCAAGCATCAGCAACTACTCCAGCTGGCTCATTATTACCACCACCTGAGAAACAAGAGACCGCCCTCGTGCAGAGTCACAGGCCCAATGCAGAGAGCTGAGGGATGTGCACGGTGAGATTTTCAGCAAGGTCAAATAAGACACCCTTTTGCGTCTCATCAGGCTGCACAGATAGGCTCTTGGTTAGGTACAAGTTGCATGTCCACATAATCAATCAGCCATCAACATGCATTCACGAAGCATCATATGAATCACAGCCCTTTTCAGGGTAAGGGAGAGAAATCTAACTAAAACTGGCTTAAGCACAAAATAAATTAATTGATCCATTAAACCAAAAAGGCCAGAGGAGATCATGGTTTGAGGCTGGCTGGATGCAGGTGCTCAAACAGTATCATCAGGAATCTGCCTCTCTCTCCAACTTTCAATTCTGATATCCTCAGTATTGGCTTTATTCTTTTTGTTTTATTTTGGCTGAGGGGGTGGGTATGTGAGTAGTCAGCTCTCCTATTTGCATGCTTAAAGTGTTAAGTCTGAAAGAAAAAAAATAATGAAGTGGACCTCTTTCCAGTAAAAGACTTAGAATTAACTGTGATTGGATAGGTTCAGGTGATACGTTTACTACTGAGCAAGTCTCCGTTCAAGGGATGATTGAATTCATTGATTGATTGATTGATTGACTAATTGAGCAGTCCTGTGTCAGGCCTTCCCATTCCGGGATCTTGGGCTATCTCCACCCAAACCACCTGGACTGACAGAGGGTAAAGGGGGAATGTCTTCAAGGAAAATCCAGGTACTGTTATCCATCACAAATGGAGGTTGGTGGGGATATGGGGAAACAGATGTAAATTTTCAAAACTTTTAGGGTGGAAACTCAAAAAGGAAATCCACAATGAGGTCCTATTTTTGTCATCCAGGAAATTATTCTTTAATTGAAAGGATTTGCCCCATGTAAAATTAACAGAAAACCTAGGTGGGCTGGGCACAGTGGCTCATGCCTGTAATCCCAGCACTTTGGGAAGCCAAGGCAGGAGGATCACTTGAGGCCAAGAGTTTGAGACCAGACTAGCCAACATATCAAGATGCCATTTCTACAAAAAATTGTTTTCAAAAAATTAGCTTGGTATGGTGGCACACACCTATAGTTCCAGCTACTCGAAAGGCTGAGGCAGGAGGATCCTTTGATCCCAGGAGTTTGAGGCTGCAGTGAGATATGATCATGCCACTACACTCCAGCCTGGGTTACAGAGTAAGACTCTGTCTCTGGAAAAAAAAAAAAAACTAATTGATTATAAAAAAATATCCTAAAATATACAATGCAGATCAGAAGTATAAAAAAATGACATTAGGGGTTAAAAGTGAAAGCTTGGAGTTAAATCCCAATACCATCAGTTACCTGCTATAACTGAACAAGACACTTGATCTCTCTCTGCACCATAAACATTATTCCTTTGTAAACTGTGGATGATAATAGACTCTACTTCATAGAATTACTGTGATAATTTAATGAGAGAGTATATCAGAAGCATGAAATCCAGTGCAAATCACATAGTAAATAAATCTTGTAGGATTTCATTCATTTATTTAACGCTTACTATGTGCTAAGAACTGCTACAGACACCAGCAATACATTGGGCAAGAATAAAATCCCTATCATTGCACTGCTTATATTCTAAAATAAAAATAAATAAATACACAAATGAACAAAAAATGTAGATATGAATAATTGTTATGATGAAAAATCAAACAGAATGAATGATAGTAATGGGGGAAAAGTACTTCAGGGAAGATAGTCAGGGAAGGCTTTATTGAAGAGGTAACATTTTTTAAAATTTTTTGGTAATGGTCAATAAATGTATATTTACCTAACCAGGCTCAATCATACAGAATGAACACAAATGAGTCAACCGCAGAGAATGAGACTCATTTTAAACTGAAACTCAGGAATGGTTACAACCTCATACCATTGTCATGCAGCTAGACACCACAGAATTTTGAAAATGCTGGAAAAAGGACTCCCAGTTATAATATATGTCTTCCTAATATATGTAGAAAGTAAAAATATATTCTGAAGTACCCATTAACAGTCCCTGTTTTGAATATATAAAAGCTTGGAATTCATTTAAATCTTGTAGGAAATTAAGAACTCTGTGTGATTCAATATCTTGCCTATTGTGAATAATGCTGCAATAAACATGGTAGCGTAGATAACTTTCTGCATACTGATTTCGTTGAGGATGTAACATTTTAACTGAGATCTGAATGACAAGAAGAACCATCTAAGGGAATATCTGGATTCAAAACAAGAGTGAACAAAAGTCTGCAGCTTGAGAACAAGAGTAAGCAAAAGTCTGCAGCTTGGTGAGAGAAGGGGAGAATGGTAGTTGGTGCAGTCAGAGAGGGGGGTCAGGGCTGATCACATAAGTCCATGTCAGTAATTGTATTTCATTCTAAGTGCAAAGGGAATTCAATGCAAATATTAAAATTTAATACTTAAACATTACTCTGGCTGCTGTGTGAAGAATGAACTATGGGTTGTATGTAAAGCTAAAAGTGAGCTAGAAAAGAAAAAAATGCTTGATAGAAGAAAATAAGCAAAAAAGTAATAGCTGATCCTGGACAAAAGCATAAGATGAGATAGACAAAAAGACCAAAAGTGAGCCAGTTAAAGGGGGCCAGCATAAGGCAAATAGAGTGCAGAGTAATGGTGAGAAGCCTTTAGTGGCTCCCCACTGCCTCCTGGCTATGAAGTTTGTATCTGACAAACCCGCTTACTGAGAACAACTATAACAACTAGATCAAAAATAAAATCAGGGTCAAGCGTGGTGGCTCACACCTATAATCCTAGCACTCTGGGGGGCTGAGGTGAGAGGATTGCTTGAGCTCAGGAGTTCAAGACCAACCTGAGTAAGATCGAGACCTCGTCTCTACCACAAATAGAAAAATTAGATAGGCATTGTGGTCCAAGCCTGTAATCCCAGTTACTTGGGAGGCTGAGGTAGGAGGATCACTTGAGCCCAGGAATTTGAGGTTCAGTGAATTATACTGACGCCACTGCACTCTACCCGGGGAGACAGAGCAAGACTCTGTCTCAAAATAAATAAATAATAAAATCAGATGTTTGGAGGCACTGGGGAACAACCGTGACTTGAAGAGCCAGAAAAAACGAAAACATTACACATTGAGGTGGATCCCAAATTGGTTATCTCTCCATGCAGGACACTTTCTGATCCCATTGCAAAGCAAAAAGGCGAAACAGAAAGCAGTGGCCTATAGCGTACAGCAGTTTCACTGGGGTAGAATGACACAAACTTAGTTAAATGCAGCTGGAAATTGAGAAGCCAACAGCCCAGAGAATAAGGAACCACAGAGAAGTGAGCCTAACAATCTGCATATAATTTCTTATCAGTGTGTTTGCCAAATTCTCAGCTGCACATATACATGATCAGAGGCTGAGAAGTCAAGCAAATGTAGCTGATAACCTCCTCCAAGAGATGCAGCTAATTTCCCTCTCCATGAGCATGAGCTGGGCTTAATGATACACTTCCAAAGAACAGAGTAGGGGAATATAAAAAAATTTTATAGTAGAGAAATCTGGCAGAGACACTACCCCAACCAAATGATCAAGGTTAACATCAAAAGTAATATGTTGATATCATATACCCCCAATATCATGTGTTGACATGATATGGTACTTTACCTCTGTGATATTCTTCCAAAAATGCATAACCTCAGTCAAGTCATGAGAAAATCATCAGACAAACCCAAATTGAGTGACATTCTATGAAATACCTGATCAGCACTCTTCAAAATTGTCATGGTCATAAAAAACAAGAAACAAGGAAAGGCTGAGAATCTGTCCCAGTTTATAGGAAACTGGAGACACATAATGACTAAATGTAATATGGTACCCTGGATTGGATCCTGGGACAGTAAAAAACAATAAGGAAAAAACTGGAGAAATTCCATCTATAATACAGTGAATACTTATGTACCAATATTGATTTTTTTAGTTTTGATGAATGTGCCATATTATGCAAGATGTTAACATTAGGAAAAACTGGGTGAGGGTTTTATGGGAACTTTTCTATAAATCTAAAAGTAAAACAAAATGAGTGACAGTGAAGGAGGGGGTACTTCAGGGAGGATGGCCAAGGAAGCCTTCATTACAAAATTATTTTTTGAAAAAGCAACTGCAAAGTGTTGAAAAGCTTAGCAATGATTTTAGCAGTCTTTCAAAGTTGAGGAAACAAAATATGGAGTTCAGGACCCACCAATGAAAGCCAGAGAACTGGCTTTCATTTGAGACCCTGACGGGATATACCCAAGGAAAAAGGTAAATCAGAAACAGACACCCTCACAAAGCATAAACACAGCTCCAAATCATCTCAATCCATGATTGGATCAAGGTGATCTGTCCATACTCTATCTAACAACCAGAAGGAAATTTAATCCTTTCCAGAAGATAACATGATCCAGTGCCACTACAATTTTTATATACAATTTAAAGTATTCACTCCAAAAATACCAAGCATGCCAGTAAACAGATAAAAAATAACCAAAATTAAAAAAAAAATCAGGTAATAAAAACATGCCAATTTCATGCCAATATTAGACCCAGAAAATAGATAAAAAGAGGAAGAATATCACCAGAGAATGGGAATCTATTTTTAAAAGAAAAGAAACAAAAAAGAAGCAGTGGCAATGCTAGAGCTTAAAATTAAGACAATTGAAATTAATACAATAGGTAAGTGTAAAATCAGATTAAATGTAGCAGAAGAGATTAGTGAAAAGAGTAGAGAAGATACAGATTAGTGCAGAGAGAAAAAAAGAAAATAGAAAATGCAGAAAAGGGCATTCATTAGCAACACATGAGACATAATGAAAAAGTCTACCATATGTGTAATCAGGGGCCCAGATGGAAACAATACTATGAAGAAAAAGAAAGACAGAAATGCTAGCTATTAATGAAATGCATCAAGACACAAATTCAAAAAAGCTCTATGAGCCCTGCCTGGATATTCATAAAGAAAACCAAAACTACATGCATCATATAAAAGTGATAAAAATGTAAGACTAAAAAATCTTAAAAACCACCACAGAGGGTTGGGGGTTAGGGGCAGAATAATTACCTTAAAAGGAGCAAAAATAAGACTTACTGCTGACTTTTCAAAGATATGATGGAAGTCAGAAAACAATGGAATAGCACTATTAAATAGTACACTTCTAAATACCTCTAAGGATTAAAAAATAAAGCAGAGTGGATACCAGAAAATATTTTGAACTGAATAATATCAAAAATATAACTTATCACAACTTGTGGAATGCAGCTAAAGCAAATCTTGGGGGGAAATACAAAGCTTGTTTTATATATGTACTCACATACACACACATATATATACACACATACATACATATATGGCTGCCATACAAATATATATATATATTTAAGAAAGATTGAAAATCAGTTATCTAAGGATCCATCTCAAGAAGCCAGAAAAAAGACAAACAAATTAAACCCCAAAGGTTTCATAAGTTGAGAGCAAAAAGAAAAAAAAAATGCAATGGAAAACAAATTTATTATACAGAAAAAAATTTCAAGTCAGTTACTTGAAGTGACCAATACAATGGCTAATGTCTTAGAAAAAATAATCAAGAAAAAAAGAGAGAGCACATATCACCAATATGACAAATAAAAAAGAATACATCACTGCAGATTTTATAGACTAACAAGATAAGAGGATTATAAAAATTTTATGCAAACAAATGTAAAAATTTACATACCATGGACAAAATGCCTTGAAAAAGACAACTTACTAAAATAAATACAAGAAGAAATACAACCTGAATAGTCCTGTATCTATTAAATAAATTGAACCTATAAATAAAAACATTCCACTAAGAAACCACCAGGCCTAGATGGCTTCACCATTAAATGCTCCCAAACATTTTTTGTTGCTGTTGTTAATTTGTAAAAAAGACATTTATTTCTTACAGTTCTGCAGGCTGGTAATTCCAAGGTAGAAGGGCCTGGATCTGGTGAGGGCCTTATTGCTGTGTCATCCCATGGCAGAAGGCAGAAAGGCAAGAGAGGGCAAGAGCAAGAAAGGGCTCAGTATAATTTCATAACAATCCATTCTTGTAATAACTCACCCGCTCTCACAATAAAGATATTAATCTACTCATGAGGGCTCTGCCTTTTATTAGGCCCCACCTCCCAACACTGATTCCCAAACATTTAAAGAAGAAATAAGATTGATCTTGCATGGATGTTTATAAAGAATAGAAAACAGAAAACATCTACAACTTGATGATGCCACCATTAATCTTTATATCAAAACCTGAAAAAGACATTTCAAGAAAAGGATAGTTACAGGTCAATCCCTCTTAAGAACAAAGATAATTTCATTCGGTCAAAAGCAAGCAAAATAAAAGTAATAGAAATCAGAATCATAGATATCTTTGGCTGATAATGACTGGGTGGAGATAAGAGGCAGGCTTCTAGGGTGTTGGTAATGTTCTATATAATGATATGGGTAGGTCAGGCACAGTGGCTCACGCCTGTAATCCTAGCACTTTGGGAGGCCGAGGCCGGCGGATCACTCGAGGTCAGGAGTTCAAGACCAGCCTGAGCAAGAACAAGACCCCGTCTCTACTAAAAAAAAAAAAATAGAAAGAAATTAATTGGCCAACTAAAATATATAGAAAAATATTAGCCAGGCATGGTGGCGCATGCCTGTAGTCCCAGCTACTCGGGAGGCTGAGGCAGGAGGATCGCTTGAGCCCGGGAGTTTGAGGTTGCTGTG
>CAUYRT010024504.1:0-31287 GCA_963574885.1 Lepilemur ruficaudatus
TTTTTCTATATATTTTTAGTTGGCCAATTAATTTGTTTCTATTTTTAGTAGAGACGGGGTCTCGCTCTTGCTCAGGCTGGTTTCGAACTCCTGACCTTGAGCGATCCTCCCACCTCGGCCTCCCAGAGTGCTAGGATTACAAGCATGAGCCACCGTGCCCGGCCTCCCCAACTTATTCTACAAAGCCAATATCACTTTGATACCAAAGCCAGAATAGGACACAACAAGAAAAAGAAAACTACAGACCAATATCCCTTATGAATATAGATGCAAAAATCCTCAACAAAATCTTAGCACACTGAATTCAACAGCACATCAAAAAAGTACTTCATCATGACCAGGTGGGCTTTATCCCAGAGATGCAAGGTTGGTTTAACATATGTAAATCTATAAATGCAATTCACCACATAAATAAAAGCAAGAACAAAGATTGTATGATTCTCTTAATAGATGCAGCAAAAGCATTTGATAAAATCCAGCACACTTTTATGATAAAACTTCTTAACAGAATAGGCATAGATGGGTCATACTTTAAAATTATTAGAGCCATATATGATAAACTCATAGCCAATATCATACTGAACAGGGAAAAATTGAAAGCATTCCCACTTGGAACTGGAACCAGACAAGGTTGCCCATTATCTTCACTTCTATTCAACATAGTGCTGGAAGTCCTTGTCAGAGCAATCAGACAAGAGAGGGGAATTAAGGGTGTCTAAATAGGGGCAGAAGAGGTCAAACTCTCACTTTTTTCTGATGATATCATATTATATCTAGAAAATTCCAAGGATTCAACCAAGAGACTCCAGGAATTAGTAAATGAATTTAGGAAAGTCTCAGGATACAAAATCAATGCACACAAATCAGTGGCATTCATACATGCAAGTAACAGTCAAGCCAAAAATCAAATCAAAGACACAACACCTTTCACAATAGCATCAAAGAAAATTAAATATCTAGGAATATATTTAATGAAGGAGGTGAGAGACCTACATAGGGAGAACTACAAAACACTGAGAAAAGAAATTATAGAAGACGTAAACAGATGGAAAACACTATGATGTTCATGGATTGGCAGAATCAATATTATTAAAATGTCCATCTTATCTAAAGTAATCTACAGAATTAATGCAATCCCTATTAAAATACTATCATTATTCCTTACAGATCTAGAAAGAATAATTCTATGCTTTGTATGGAACCAGAGAAGACCTTGTATAGCCAAAGAAATCTTGAGCAAAAAGAACAAATTGGGAGGCATCAGTCTACCAGACTTCAAGATTTACTACAAAGCTAAAGTAACCAAAATGGCATGGTACTGGCACAGGAATGGAGATATAGACCTTTGGAAAAGGACTGAGAACCCAGATATAAAACCATCTTCATATTGTCATCTAATCTTTGACAAATCAGACAAAAATATACAATGAGGAAAAGAATCTCTATTCAATAAATGGTGCTAGGTTGAAATAGAATTTATTGGAATTTTAAAATAAGTGACTGTTTCCCTTATATGAAATATATGATTACATATTGAAAATATTTGTGCTCAGTTTTCTGGTATAGACTCTATGAAGGTATTATGATGTAGTTGTTAAAATCCTTTAATATATGTGAGCTAATGTTATTAATCATCAGTAGTTTATAGAACTCTTGAAAGAAATAGAAGACAATAAATTTAATGATCTTGTGTTCTTTGGCAATGCTCACTGGTTGAGTTGTGGAAGACCTTTACAAATTTACTGCATTTTTAATTCTGATTTTCTTGAAACAAAAAGGAATACTTGCCAAATATTCAATTATCAAAGATAAAAATGGAAGTTTTATTTACATTTTCTCACTGATATATAGTGCATGTGAATGAGCTAAATTTAAAGCTCCAAGGAAAGGGAAAACTTATTTGTGACCTAACTAGACAGATAGAGCAATTTATATTGAAATTGAAACTTTTCATAATACAAATCAATAGTAGTGATTTTACATTTTCATAATATGAATCAATGTGCAGGATATTTTCATAAAATTTGGGTGTCAAAAGTACAAGGAAGAAAAAAAGAAGAAAACAAAGAAAAACAAAGAAAAAAGGAAAAAAGTACAGGGAAAATTTGAAAACTTTGTTGATATTGATAAGTTTAGAGTTGTATTCCAATTTATTAAATACTTTAAAAATTTGATGTTAATCTTGAGTGGACACAGGAAAGAGTTAACTCACTTAACTTTTTAGACAGATGTAGTTTTGAAACTGACAATGCTTTTGCTTCAACGTCAAAGGCAAATCTTCTTTAAAAAAACAGTTTTGTCATTGTGAATGCAAATATTAAAGTAAAATGATTTTTGGATACTTGATTCAATGATTGGAAAACTTTTAAGTGTGTTTTGAACAACTTGGGCATAAAAATCTATTTTTAACTCAAATTTTATGAAATCTAAATCAGATAAAGTATTTCTCAGCATATAAATTGAGATATTTTGTACATATAAAATCCATATTAAATTTTAAAGATGTAGCTCAAATAAGAGAATATAAATATCTCGATAATGTTTTATGTTGATTACATGTTGAAATTATAATATTTTGGACATATTGTTTTAAATAAAATGCTACTAAAATTAATTTCGTATATTTCTTTTACCTTTTTAAATGAAGTAACTAGCAAATTTAAAATTATATATGTAGCTCACATTATGTTTCTCTTGCCATCACTTGCCTTGTAAGTCCCAGTATTAGGGATTTTGTAGAGTGGTTCCAAAATCCCAAAGGTATCAGTATATAACTATATATAGAATCATCTAGATCACTGTCAATTGCCCTGTAATGCCAAGTTATTTGTCAGTCATTGATCTACTCACATTCTTTCTCCATTGTAAATTAGGGCATCTGTGTTTGTGAGATATCTACTCAGAGTTCAAGGTTCAGTCTGATTATCGGACCGAATGTCCCTGAAAACTTAGCCTGTTTGTAGAGGAACTGAACTAGCAGTCCTAGACTGGTTATCATTTACCTCAATCACCAGAGGTAAACCCTGACCAGGAGGCTAACCAGAAATCAAATCCCATAGAATATGTTAGTCAGTATCAACATACTTGCCTGTGCCCGAAAACAAATCAACTCACAATGCCAAGGCCTTTATGAGGTAAGACAACAGCTGGATTCATTGTCTAAATTCCTGAAAGAGAACACAGACCAACCAAGATCAATACGTTCCTTAGCCTGGTTAAGATCAGCACTTGCTACAATTCAGGGGAAAAAAATAATCCAGAAGTTTCTATTTTCCCTAGCTACTTTTTCCATAATCTTTTTGTGTGTGCACTCATGACAAATCCAGGATATTTGTGATAATGATGTCTTGGGATTTAAAAAAGCAATTATTGGACTTAAGTCTGAAGATCTGAGTAAGGGGTCTTGTTTACAGAATACAGGACTTTGGGTAAATTACATAGTCTCTCAGTTTTCTGATCTGGATGAGATCAGTCAATCTATAAGAAACCTTCTAGAACCAAGGTTTTGTGTTTCCAAGTTGTCCTGGCAGTAGCTGAGACACAAATCCCAAACTATGTAAAACTCACTTAAAATTTCAACTTTATTCTAAGAATGGGATTTGAAAAGCCGCCATTTTCTTTTAGAGGAAGAAGAATGTGGAATAATATACTTTTGCAATTTTCTATTTATAGGGAGTCACTATTACATTGTTTTATAAGACCCTCATGATATTTTTCCCTTGTCAAAATTAAGCAGTAAGAAGACAGATTTAGGAATGCTATTGCACTTCTAAGCTTGCTCTTTATTTTAAGTGTGGGACCCTACAAATGAAACTAAAGACATCATACATATTTTACTGTATATCTGATGGCATTATGGAGAAAATGGCCAAGGAATCATATTCCTTTTTCTCACTCACTTAATAAAGGCTTCAAATGTTAGTCTGAACTAACTTTTCGTGGTGTTACAAGTAGAAACTAAGCTCTCTGGGGTAGATAATTTTATGCTAATTTCATGCACCTCAATGTACACAGTTATTATAGGGCATGTGAATGATCCATTCACTGAATGAAGAAAAATTATTCCAAATGATTATTGATGAGTTAATCAAGATAACCATGTCAACTTTCTTTATCCATTAGTGGCAACATCTACAGTATTTCACAATCATAATAATAAAAGAGGCAAATGCTAATGGGCGAGGTAATCAGACCTTAATGAAGAGCAGTGAAAAATCTGCTTTTAAAAATAGTTTACAGTTTTCATAATCACTGAAGTGGTCAGTGAGTCCCAAGATTCTTCATATTTCATAATGCGTGTTGCAATTCTTTTCTTCATTTCAAAAATGAAGTTAGATTTTCCTAATGTAAAAAAGAGTAGAAATAAATGGAGAGGGATTCCTTTTTTTTAAAAAAATACATATTTCAAAAACTAGTCATATTACACTGGTGACTTAAAATGGGAGGAATCTCTATCCATTTAAAAACTCACAATTATTCTTTTATGTTTTTTTCTCCCATCTTTATCCTTTCACCCAAATTTGGTAATTTGGTAAGCTCAGATAGGTCTGGATTTGTAACTTGATTATAATTATTTGTTGTATATTGTGGTTTAAATTTATATTGACTTATTGATTCTGATACTCTAACATACTGTCATGATGATCTGAGAACCTGCCATGCACAACCTCCTTTCAAAAAAAGTATTATAAAATCGTTCCTGATGAATATGTCATGATAGTTTATTTCCTGTGGCCTCATTACCCTGGCACCATTAACAAAATATTCTATGGAGTGGCAACTGACTTGAATGTACCCAGTTTTCTATAAGTTGGCCTTATAACCTGTAAGATATCTTGACATAAGAGCTCTGCCCCAAAAGACACACTTTCTGAATGGTGAGTGGGTGACCCAATCAGATTCTTTGGACACCTGAATGTGAGATATACCAAGAAAGACAGGAGACAGAGAGAAAGCAATATGAAAATCCATGAGGTTGCAGAAGTCCTTATTAAACAGAAGCCATGAGGTGGGTATGGAATGGGGGGTGGGAGTCAGTAGCTGGTGGAAGCAGCAAATCTTTACACCAAGCGGTGAGTATGGCAGTGTGTGGCACTCTGAGAGCTGCTGTTGGATCAATAGAGTAGCTATTGGATGATGAGACCTACTGTTGCATCCGCAGGGAACTTCTGGTCATTTATAGGGTTTGGTTATGCCAGTGGTTTTAAGAATGTTGCCTGTGATTCCCTAAGGGTTCCGAGGAGCTGTTCAGGGTCCTCCACAAGGGAAGAAGGGGAATAGATAGGACATCCCTTGGCTCCCAGCACTAGCCAGGGTTCTGCTCTTTGTTTTGTTTTGCATATTTTTTCCATATGAGATTTATTTTTGGAAGGATAGGTTCTACTGAATTTAAAAGTTATTTGCAACTTACATGTTAAAGAAAATCCACTGTAACTTTTGTTGAATATCATCTCAAAATATAAGGGACAAAGAGCCTTTTATCCCGCACTTCCGGACTCTTTTCCCTCCTCTGTGCAGTTTTTTTTTAAACAACTAACATTTCATGTTGCTGGTTGCGTACAACTCTTTCGTCATTTTGTCCCACCAGATAACTTTTAAAGCTACTCTTTATCATTGATTCTTGAGTGTGATTGGGCCATAGTCCCCCAAACTTTGCTGATAATGAGAATTGCCTAGTATATATAAAAGCTTTCCAGATTATGCTGATTCTTAGTCAAATTTCAGCACCACTAAATTAGACCAAGAAGGTACTGATTGCCTATAGGGGGTGGGGGTTGAGGTGAGAAACAGGCAGGTCAGGTAAAGTGTGATTCTATAGAGAAAGAAGAACTCCTAATTCACAATTTGATCTACAGTTGGCCCAGGGAATATTAATTAATTAGAAGCATTCTTATTCTATGCTCCTAAAACTAGCAGTTTGTGGGTTAAATTAAAAAGTAGGTTAGTACAACAACAAAAAGGTAACTGTGATGATGTGTTAATTATCTTGATTGTGGTAATCATTTCACAATGTATATGTATATCAAAACATTGCATTTACACCTTCAATATGTATAATTTTTATTTATTAATTTTACCTCAATAAACCAAAAATATTAAAGTGAGGAATAATAACAATATGTGCATATACTTTCACTATTTTATTTAAACTTAAAATGTATACACATACACTCTTTAGCCAATCTTTTCTGCAGGGCTTTATGGACCTATCATTGCCTAAGCATTTTTGCCTATGGAGTTTCCTGTCATCTTTCTTGTATAAACCACACTTACAGTATCATACTTCATCTACTTTTTCAACTTTCACTATCTTTAAAGTAGGTTCCTTACGGGATTTAAAGACATTTGCAAAACTGTCTGATGAATAAAGAATTCTTCCAGAATTTATAATTTTATGAAAAACTTCTATTAATAATATTTTACACATATCCTACCCACACTAGATTCAAAGGCAATTTAAACATTAAACTAAGGAAACAATTCTCTTCTTGCACTCATATTACACTTATATTGGCTCATATAATACTTGATTGAATTATGTAAGTAAAGGAACACATAGAACCAGCATAAATGCATTTGGAAAAAAGTGCAATTGATTCTTGGTAAGCAGAAAACTTAATTGGAAGTGCATGCAGCAGAGTTGACTATAGCTGCAAATATTCAAAATGTTTTGGTCATCAATCAGTGTGTCTTGTAGTGGGAAGGGTAAGCATTGGTTGATCTGGTGAATTGGTTAAATAGAGTTTGTCTAAGAAAACTTCCATTGTACATTACTCTGTAGATATATGAAATAGGGTTTTAGGAAGCTAAAGTTAAATGGATAATGGATTTTAAATACTTACTATACAAAATGCACTCTTTTTTTAAGGCATCAAACTCTGTTTTTGACATGCCGAATTTCAGGATATATATATTTTTTCTACTGAACATAGAACAGTGATAACAGTCAAGTTGAACAGAAAGATTTCTTCCTATGTCTCAACCAGAATTATGTTTTATTATATTAAAAATACATCCTAGCTGGGCATGATGACTCATGCTAAGTAAGGCAGGAGGATCACCTGCGGCCAGGGGTTTGAGGCCAGCCTGAGCAACATGGTGAGACCCCTTCTCTACAAAAACAAAACCGAAAAACATTAGATGAGTCTGGTGGTGTACACCTATAGTCCCAGCTACTTGGGAGGCTAAGGTGGGAGGATCTCTTGAGCCCAGGAGTTTGAGGTTACAGTGAGCTGTGATCTATGATTGCACCACTGAACTCCAACCTGGGTGACAGAGTGAGACCCTGTCTCTTAAAAAAAAAAAAATACACACACACATGGTTTATCTATTAATATCTTATGCAATCTTATATAGTATAGTCAAATCTCAGAAGTGGGAGAATAAGAGAAAGCCAATCTCAGGTTGTAAAATAAGTGGAATTTTAAGGTAAAGAAATGCTGTTTTATCACTTTAAAGTCCATTGGATAACCTACACACTAATCTTAAAGTTTTATTTCTAACACGGAACTTTAGTGATCTGATGATAACATATCAATTGTTGGTATGTAAGCAGTTAATGTATAAGGCAGCATGTCTTATACTTAATAACACTCAGTAAGTATTTACTTACTGAATTATTAAGGTATGTGGCTGCTTCCAAACTGTTGGAAATTATTTTTAAGTTTCCTTCTATACTATTTTTTAAATATTAATTTTCTTACTAAATTTCTTAACAATGGTTTCCTGGAAAAAATGGTCTCAGAATTGTGGCATCCAGTGTTTTGTTTCCCTTGAAACAAATCACTCTACCCTATGGTACCATATACCATGATGATATATGGTAGAGTGATTAAGAGCATGGATTCTGGAATCAAACTAAGTTCATATCTTAGTTCTACCACTTAGTCTGAAACATTGGGCAAGTTAGTCTGACTTCAGTTTCCCCATCTGCAGATGGGTATAATAACAAATCCTATCTCAGGAGTTGTTATGGAGATTAAACATAATAGAAACTATTTGTCAATAATAGATAATACCATTTGTTGAAAACACTATCCTTTTGCCAATGAATTAACTTCACATGTTGTTAAAAGTTAGTTTTCCATATATGTATGGAAATGTATGGATATATTTCTAGACTTTTAATTCTACTGAGGTAGGTGTCTATCTTTACACCATTACCACACTGTCTTGATTACTGTAGCTTTATAGTAAGTCTTGAAATCAGGTACAATTAGTCAATTAATTTTGTTCTTTTCCAAAATTGGGCTATTCTAGACACTTTGCATTGCCATGTGGATTTTAGAATTAGCTTATTGATTTCTAAAAAAAGAAAAGCCAGCTGAGAATTTTGATTGTGTTTGTATGGAATTTATAGATCAACTTCAAGAAAATTAATATCTGAATGATATTGAGACTTCTGATCCATGAACAAGGTACACTCCTGCATTTATTTGTCTTTAATTTCTCTCAGCAATATTTTATAATTTTCAGTGTACAGGTTTTGCACATCCTTTATCCAATGGAACTCTAAGTATTTCATATTTTTGATGCTACTATAAATGTTATTGTATATTTTCTGATTTTTTATTGCCAGTGTATGGAAATACAATTGATTTTCATATACTGATCTTGTATCCTATAACCTTGCAAAACTTACTAGTTCTAGTAGTTCTTTTATAATAGGTTCTATTAAATTTTCTAAAGAGATGATCATTTCATTCATGAATTAATACAGTTTTATTTCTTCCTTTCTACTCTAGATGCTTTTTATTTCCTTCTCTTGCCTATTGCCTTGGCTAGAACCTCCAGTACAATGTTGTAAGGAAGTGAAGTGGACATCATTGACTTGTTACTGATTTTGGTCAGGAAGCATTCTGTCTTTCACCTTTCAGCATAAAGTTATCAGTAGATTTTCATAAATGCACTTTACAAAGTTGGGGAAGTTTCCTTATATTCCTAGTTTGACAAGAGATTTTTTATTATTATAAATGATATGTTTGAATTCTGTCAAATGTTTTTTTCTACATCTATTGAGATAATAATAATGTCTTACTTTTTTAGTTTGTTGATATGAATTACAAAGCATTGATTTTTTTTTTTATTGTTAAGTCAACCTTGCATTCCTGGGATAAACTCCACTTGGATATGATGTGTTTTCCCTTTTACATTGTAAAAACATTTTTAGAAATCATAAGAACATTCAGCAGTTTGCTAAAATTTTGTTTAGAACTTTTGCATCTATGTTTCTGAAGAATAGTGGTCTGTAGTTTTCTCTTCTTATAATGTTATTGTCTGGTTTTGGTATTAGGGTAATGCTGGTCTTAAAGAATGAGTTAAAAAATGCTCCCTCTTCTTCAATTTTTTAAAAAAGTTTTATGTAAAATTTTATATTATTTCTTCCTTAAAATATTTGATAGAATTCACCTGTGAAGCCATCTGGGCCTAGAGTTTTCTTTGTGGGAAAGTTTTAAACTATAAATTTAATTTTTTAATAGACTTAGGTATATTTTGATCCTATTTTTCTTTTAGTAAATTATGGTAGTTTGTATCTTTCAAGGAATTGGGGCATTTTATTTAAGTTGTTGAATTTGTAGGCATACTGCTGTTCATAATATTCCCTTATTATCCTTTTAGTATCTGTAGAACTGATAGTAATGTCACTTCTCATATTCCTGACATTGGTAATTTGTATCTTCTTTTTTTCCTTATCAATTGGGCTAGAAGTTTATTGATTTTATTGATTTTCTCAAAGAACTTGCTTTCAGATTCTTTGTAAATTATTTTTTGGTTTTCTACTTCATTTATTTCCTCTCTGAATTTTGATATTTCCTTTCTTCTCCTTAATTTAAGTTAAATTTGTTCTTTTTTTTTGCTCTTTAATATAAAAGCTGAGGCTACTAATATAAGATCTTTAAAAATTTCTAATATAAATATTTTGTACAATAAAATTCCTCCTCAGTACTATGTTAGCAGTAGTCTACAAATTTCGTTGTGTTTTTTTATTCAATTTAATTCAAAACATATTCTCATTTTCCTTTTGATTTCTTCTTTGACCCATGAGATATTTTGAAGTATGTTCTTTATTTTTTTTTTTTTTTGAGACAGAGTCTCACTCTGTTGCCCGGGCCAGAGTGCCGTGGCAACAGCCTAGCTCACAGCAACCTCAAACTCCTGGGCTCAAGCGATCCTTCTGCCTCAGCCTCCCGAGTAGCTGGGACTACAGGCATGCACCATCATGCCCGGCTAATTTTTTTTTACATATTTTTAGTTGGCCAATTAATTTCTTTCTATTTTTAGTAGAGACGGGGACTCACTCTTTCTCAGGCTGGTTTTGAACTCCTGACCTTGAGCCATCCACCCGCCTCGGCCTCCCAGAGTGCTAGGATTACAGGCATGAGCCACGGCACCCGGCCTGAAGTATGTTCTTTAGTTATCAAATGTTTGGAGATTTCCCAGAGGTCTTTCTGCTCTTGATGTCTAATTTAATTCCATTATGGTTGGAGAACATACTTTGTATACTTGAAACCTTTGAAATTTATTGAGACTTTTTTAAGGCCAAAATATTGTCTGTCTTTACAAATGTTCCATGTGCACTTGAAAAGAATGTGTGTTCTTCTGTACCATGGAGTGTTTTAATGAATGTCAGTTATGTTAAGTTGGTTGTTAATGTTGTCAAATTTTGTAAATTACGGGTCTAGGGGTCTGCAAATTTTTTCTGTAAAGGCCTGATAGTGAATATTTTCAGTTTTGTGGGCCATGCATTCTCTGTCACAACTACTCAAATGTGCAGGTATAGCCAGACAATGCAGAAATAGTTATAGACAATACACAAATGGTTGTGGCCATATTTGACTCACAGTGAGCTGGATTTGGACCAAAGTCTGTAGTTTGCTGACCCCTGCTCTATATCCTCACTGCTTTTGAGCCTACTTCTTCTATCAGTTATTGAGAGATGAGTGTTGTAGTCTCCAAACTCATTGTGGATTTGTCTATTTCTCCTTTTAGTTCTATTAGTTTTTGCTTCACGTATTTTGAAACTCTGTTATTAAGCACATAAATGTTTAGGATTTTTATATCCTTTTGATGAATTAACTCCTTAGTAATAGTTAAAGAACTTCTTTGTCCTTGGTCTTCTTTATCCTTTTGAAATCTACTTTGTCTGATATGAATACAGCCACTCCAGCTTTTTTTTCATTAGTGCGAGCATGATATATCTTTTTCCATACTTTCTCAGAGCAACTGTCGTCAGATTAAGCTTGTTTCCTACTTTGCCATAAGGTGAAATACCTGTGTCGGCCTGGCGATACAGCTGAGGTTCTTTAGCCCTACCAGTGCCTGCTCAGGTAAGTCTGATTTACTCAGGTGTGAGTCAGGCCACTATTACAGCTGCACATTTAATTCACAGCCCCCAGACTAGCATTAACCTGTAATAAAACAGATAGACTTCAATGTCTCTATTTCCATCCATTCAAAGTTTTGGAGGAAAAGGGAGAAGTAATTTTTTGACTTGCTAAAACCCCTGCAGGAGAGTAGCGTGGGGAAGGAGGCATTGCCTGGACACCAGCTTTTGTCATCTCATAAAGCACTGATTCTGAACACTGTATTTGTAAGTTAGGTTGTTTTAAAAGAGGCAGAGCATCTTAATGTTGTCCTCTTGGCATAGCAAAAGTGTAAAAATGCTGCTTTCTGGTAGCAAGTTATTTTTGCAACAGACATCCCTATATTTCGTTACTGAGTAAGATAAAGAGCATCTCCCTATTCCCATGTTATGCTCCATCACTGGGCCTTGCTCTGTCTCTGGCCTCACTATGCTCAGGCCTCACCCCAGATATCCAGGAAACATGTGAGGGGCAGTAATGGGATGAGGCCCAGGGAGGGGGTGAGCCTGAGGAATGGGGTGAGGAGATGTGTGTGGTTTATCTTCCCTGGTAAGAATAAATGCCGGAAAGTTTAATGACTTGCTTTCCCAGTCCTGTTAAAATGAAGACTCCTTTAGTCCAAAAGCCAAAACAGCCTGTTAGACAGGTCACACATCTTTAAGCACAAGCTGGCTGCACCACCTTCTCCACATCATGGTCTGGCCTTGTCACTTAGCCACAAAGTCACACCTTGCAGCCTGAGTGAACATGCACACTTGACATTTGATGTTTCCTAGGGATGGTTCTAAAAATGATTTGGGGCAAAACAGACCAAGTGTCCAAAGATGGTAACAAGGCCCCAGCCCCCCTCCCTTCTGCCCCAAGAATAGTGCCAACCCATTTCTTTTTCCGTGACCTGCACAAGCCATAATTTATGCCTTACATATTCATTACAGGGCCTATTGAGGTCCATTTCTTCAGACACTTTCACGGAATTTCCAAGAATTTATGCAACTTGTAAAATGATGAAAATTCTCATCCTAGTGCTTTTTCTCAGTTTCATCACGCAAGTGACCATTCTAGGTTTTATGTGTCTACTTCCTTGAGATTATTTAAATATTTAAATATCTAGCCATGTAGAAATTCAGATATCTCTTAATGAGGCAAACTTCCAAGCAGAGACTTCGGTTCAGTGTTAACTACTTTCCAATTGCAAGCGATGTGAAAGGTTCCCTGAACGAATGGCTGATTCGATGGAAGATGTCACCTTTAAGTTCCCTGAAAAGAAAAAGCCCTCCAAGCTCGTCCAAGGCCAAGCACACCACACACCTTCACAGCACGAGGGGATAGCACATCTCCTTGTTCAATGTGCTTAAAGGGAAAACAGTGAAATATGAGTTGACAAGAGGAGAAGAACATCCGCGAAAGGGGAATGAGCACAGAGAGAAATCAGACAGAACCTCAGAGGAAGGAGCTGTGCTGAGTGTCACACTTTATAAACTTTAACTAGCTCTTCTTCTGACATTATGAATCTGATATGATGTGCAGAGACAGTAGGGCAAAATGAAAAGAAAATTTATGCTAGCCTAACTTTCTTCTTCTTCCATTTAGCAGGTGGTGCATTATTAAAGTTTATTTCTCTCAAAACTTGGTTTCGAGGTGGCCAGTTGGTTTTGTTCTGTTCCATGGCCCCAGCCTGGCTCTGAACCTTACCCTGATACCCGGCACTCAGGGACCAAAGGAGAGAGAACGGATACTCCCAGAAAACAATAGAACATCCATTCCAGTAAAATAGTTCGGAGAAGGGTCTTGTGAAAATGGGTCTGCAGAGGAATTGCCTTTATATGAGAATGCAGCATGCATAGGATGCCTGTTGTCTACCTGTGTTTTCCAGAAACAAATGGCAGAGTGGAACTATTGAAGGATAATGCTGAACTCAACTCCCTCTTGAGGTCAGGGACAAGGAGGTGGGGCATTTATATCTTGAAAGAAGATTATACTAAGTCTGTTGACTATTCCTTCTCTTCTTTCAGAGCTGTGAGTTGGTGCCCTTGCCAGGCACAGAGAATTTCACAGTGGGAAGCAAGGGAAGCTGCTTAGACTCCTCAGGGTAAGAGACAGGATGACATACTCGAGGATCTCCGTTTCTTATTCTAGTGCACATAGCATTAGAGAGCCAGGAGGGACTTAGGACCCAAGTCAGGAATTGAATGTGTAGATTTGACTCAAAATTTTCTTGTGCCAAACCTTTTAGGAATGGGTTATGTATCTGCTTAATGAAGGAGAACCCATCCCATATATTAGGAGATAGAACACCAATATATGAGAGCTCCCAACCTATGGGAACTCTAAAAGTGCTCCTAAATTTGAATTTCCTCCCTCCCTCTCACTCCTGCTGAGACTTGCACCCCCCCCAGAAAGATAGCAAGGTGCAAAGGTGTTGACTCTAGGCAGTTAATAAGTCCACTAGTGTTTCTGCATTACTCACTCTTAGTCACCAGGCATTTCACTAAGCGTCCACTGTGAGCATGAACAAGACTATGGGCTGTTAGCTTGTGTCATTCTCTGATGTGTCTGCCCTCTTCAACTGCTCCTACTTCCAGTGTCTATGTCATATTTTGTAGCTCCTGACAATGTAACCGGGTTGGGTACTAACAAAGAAGGCCAGAATGAGCTCAAGGGTATTGCATTATTGCTGGAAGAGTGTTCCCATTAATAAAAGCAGGCATTGTGTAATGTCATTCATATATTACTGTACACGAGATGATGCAATGTAATGCTGGCCCTTGATTCACCCAGAGCTTAATGGGAGAATGAGACTGGTCATTTCAAATCCCTGAATTTTTGCCACTGAGAATCATAAAATATTAGAGCTGGAAGGGACTTTAGAGAATGTCTCACCCAACCTCCTTTGTTTTACCAATGGGAAATCTGAGGCTTATGTTATTCTTTGTTGAATCTACCAACTGGAATCTGGCCAAAGTGCCTGTTTCTACTCACAAATGCAACGTTTGGAAACAGATTGGGTCCTGTGCCATCTGCTATCATCCTTGGTAGACTAGAAGACTAAGAATCTAGAATAGTTTCAAGCCATCTAACGCACTTCATCTACATTATTAGTATCCCGGTTCCAGAAATTCTCTCCCTGAGGATACAGGTATGTGGGACAAAGGTAGGGAAAATAAAAATATTTCTTGTTTTCATATGTTTTCATCTGATTCATCACTGCATCAAGGTGAGCTTGCTAATCTTAGATCTCAGATCTCCAGGGCATGGGCCCAGCCCTCTTTGTTGGATACAGAGCTGTGAAGGTTGTCCAGCTTTGGTAGCAATCTCAAAGGCATGTTTGTGTTGGACCATTTAAAAAATGACATAGTCCCCATTGGAGCTTGCACCTGTGTGTTTGTACCTTCTGCCCTATCTCCTTAATAGGGGAGGCAACAGGGGATAGTCTGCCTGTTTAGAATGAGTTCAGGTTACGTAGTGTATACAGCATCAGGACGTGGAACATGGTGCTCACAATTCACTTTTGCCTGAATTATTTGTGTAACTTGCAATAGATTATAAGAAACTTTTAAAAGAGTTATTCTTGGCTTTGGCAGGCTTTGTTCAATGGAAACATGTTTGGCTTTGTGTGAGTTGGCCTAACAGAAAAGTCATGGACAACATCGTCTTTCTCTAGGAAAGTTTTCAACTACAGAGCACTGCAAAAATCTTGGGTACACAGAGCCAAATGAATCCATTGACCCAGGCTTGGCCATCACAAGTGTCTTGCAGCACAAGAAATTTGCTGGGGCTCAAGACGCTTAGCAGCACTCTTGAGGGTGCCAGAAAGGAGACTGGAAACCAGTGGAGGTTGCTTCTGTTTTTGAGAAGGGCCCTCCCATGTTTACATAATACAAAGTTTTAGAAATAGAAACCCTTGGCCAAAAAGTTAGAGGCCAAGAGAAGAAATAGAAATTAAATGAAATTTTTGCTCTTGCCTCCCCCTCAGTCCTTGTAAAAATAGACAGAGACTTCCTTTTCCACTTACAGACGTGGGGAGTGCTGCTTTGCAGTTGGAGCTGAGTTGTGAGGTTGAGGCAAGTTGGGTCAATGTTGGCAGCTCTGAGTTATAGTTGCCCCGAATTTAAACCCATCCCCAAGAGGGTCTCTGGACTGGAAAATAGTGTGACCTCCTGGGCCATGCATGAGTAGGAGGCACCCCATTTAACTCTAGAATGCCATTTTTGGCAACTTAGCTAGACCCTTCTCCTACTTCACCAGAAGCTGGGTATTGAAACTCATCCCCAACACTCACCACAGAGAGAATAAAGAGTTATCAGAATGGTTTTTTGAAAGATCTATAAATTTGAAAGGGAAACATGCAGTTTTATTTCATTCATTTGCTTACTTAATAAGCATTTATTCAACTTCTGCCTCTCCTAATCTGTACCATTTGCCATATTTGTGGAAAATGGGATATGAAAGGGTCGAGTCTTGGCCATCCATGATCATTCATACTAGTCAGGGAGATAAGACAGACCCACAAATAATGATAATAAAAAGCAGAATGTAGCAAGTTCCTTGAGAAAGATAGGAATAAAAGGCTATAGGAATTCAGATTAGAGAAGGATCTGGCTGAGCTGAGGAGAGCAAGGAAGGCTTCACGGAGCAGGTGACAGCAGAAATGGTGAAGTACGTAGCATTCCAGGTGGTGAACTATACTTGCAAAGGCATAAGGACAAAAAGCGAGGTACGTTTGGAAAATAATAATCCCTCTAGTTGGAGGCAATGGATAACAGGCACTAAGGCTGCATAGAAGGTTTTAACTGCCAGGAGACAAAATCTAGAATGCAAGATACGAGAACAATGAAGAATCACTGCAGATTTCCTAGAATGAAAAGGAACCGTGCTGTAGGAAAATGTATCTGACAGATGGGTTTCAGGGGTGAAGGATGAGAAGGGGAGGTGATTCAGAAAGCTCTTACCACAGTCCAGACAGCAGACAAGGAAGGCCAGGAAGGTGGGTGGGGCAGGGAGACAGAGGCAGACATAGGAGACCCTGTGCACTAACAGGGTAACCATCAGATGTGGAGTAGGTAAAACGAACTCCTGTCAAAGGTGACTTTGAGGGTTCTTAGCTTGTTTGTAATTCCCCCTGGGCCATCACCATGACCATTGCAATTTAGGGGGAAGGATTTAGGAGAAAACTGATCACTGTGAAGGATTTGCTTATACCTGGCAAATGTGATGATTCCCAAAAAAGTAGCCTCTGAGAATGTGTTGAGGGCCACCCTGTGTACCTGTGATAGAGCTTTCTTGAGGGTGACAGATACAGAGAATGTAGGAGGCAGAAAAGACCTGCTCCCAGTGAACTTATAGTGGGGGAGGAAAGAATAACATAAAGAAATAACACCAAACTCTATAAGAAAAAATATAATTATAAATTATATAGACATTTAGAAGCCAAGGAGAGCAAAGAAGGGGCCAGGGTTCATGGAGGAAATGGTACATGAGGTGTCATTGTGGTTGGGATTTGGAAGGAAGGAAGGGAGAGAGAGGCAGCAGAGTGACACAATGAAGGCAGAGTGCTGGGGTGGATGGTCATGTTTATGAGGGAGTGAAGACATCTCTTCTCCAGGAACTTAGGAAGGTTCTCAAAGTCAGTCATCTGGGGGATAAGAAGGGTGCATGAGAAGAGAGGCATTGGCTCAACCTACTGCTCATATCTAGGGTGCATAATATGTGCACGCTCATTTTGTAAATGCAGACCACTTGCTATTAATGTAACAATATAATATCATATTCTGTCATGATGGGAGAAGAAAAGCTGGATGTGTGGCTATGAAATACCAAAGTTCCTGTCTTCTTTGGAAGGAAACCAATAAGCAACGCTTAAAATTAATAAATCAAGAAATAGCATTGTTGGCATAGTGTTCACAAAAAGAGGGGTGCCCAGGAGAGGCAAGAGCGGAGTGAGTTGAGGATGGTTGCCTCTGGGGCTGAGGTGAGGCAGAGGACTGCTAATTTTAATTACACTATGTGGATTTAAAAACTAGATAAGTGTAGTGTTATAGTTTTTGACAAAAAAAAAAAAAAGAATGAAAATTTAAAATGCCTATCTGATCTTCGTGTGGGGGTGATGATTTGAGTGAGTAAGACAGGACACTTTGATCCACTTGGCTGCCTTTGATAGGGATCCCAGAGTGGCTCCCTGGGAAGCTGCAAGGCTGTCTCAGCTAAGCTAGCTCCCTGGTTTTTCCTCTTCCACCTTTCTGCTGGTCCCCACAACTCAACCTGTTCATGTTCCTTTCCTTTTAAAACACTGCCTTAGCCTTCCCTGTGGGCTCTTCCTCCACCTGGTCCTGGGTAGCGGGGAGGGTAGTATCCTCCTTACCTCATTGGACGGCCCCAAGGAGAGAAGCTTGAGACCCTTGTCATTTCGTCTTACCGCACATTAGTAATGGGATGCTTCCTGTTCATGTTTATTATTAGCAAGGTGCTAATAAAGATGGCAGTTGTGAGGAAGTTATCAAGTTGAACCCATCTTACAGAGTTCTTACCCTCATGGTCTCTGTCTGTGGTCCGTAATTCTCTTGTCCACTTCTTACTCTCTGGCCTGGACTGACTTGCTCTATTTTTATTACAGACATTTCATCCAGTCAAGAAAAAAAGAAGATCCTGGGCAGAACAGTGAAGTGTCACAAGTGGATGATTTGCATTTCTGGGGATCCCCCAGATAGAGGAAGCCTATTTAAGTGAATACTTGTTCTATAAATGGTTCCTCTTTCTCCAGACTAAAAATGATCATCAGATGTCTTGGTTTATTTTGAACATATCTTCCTCCAAGTTTCTCTACTTCCCATCTCCCCAACCACCCTTAAAAAAAAAAAAAGAAAAAGAAAAAGAAAGTTCTTTAACCTCTCCAGATCTGGGAGAAGACAGCAACAAAGATACACTTGGAAGTTCATACCCAGCTGTGCACCTTTATTTTGGGGCCTTCCTCAGTGCGCAGCCAGGTCAGAGCTGTCTCATCAGTCTGGGTAGAAAGTTCGTAAAAGATGTTTTAACATCTCCTCGTCCTCATCATTCAGCAGCAGCTTTCCTTTAAAAAGTCCCTGCTCTCGATACTAAGTTTCTGCTAAGGAAAGCAGAGGTTTTCTTTTCCCGCTTCCTCTCCCTTTTCCTTCAGCTTAGATCAACACAGCTCCAAACCCTTGCTCTGGGGCATTCGAGTTTACAAAGAACCTTTGTCTCAGGCAGATCCGTCAGAAACGGGGCCTTCCGATAGGCTGGCTTGTTAGTGATCAAAAGCCCTAGGCACTCAGGTGGCCAAATTTCTTTATCTAGCTTTTTCATAGCCAACAATCAGTGATAAATGAGCATAAATATTCAACAATAACCAATAAAAGCCCACACTGATTTCTCAGTCTTTGGGAACCCCCCATTTCTGAATGGCAACCACTTTTATCTCACAGAGGTGCCAATAGTTTAGGAACCAAACTGTTGTTAAGAGCTCAGGCCTTACCCAGGTGTTCCTCTGACTCTGAACGACATCCTGTGCCCCTCCTGACCCCACATGCAGGCTGGACAGGGTTAGGACACAGTCTGCTCATCTGTCCTGGGATGACAAGATTTTTTGCTTTTCTTTGTTTTCTGGTTTTTTAACAGAGTGAGTGAGGAAGCCAAGCAAAGGGTCCCAGGAAAATGGCCAGCCCTCCAAAGCCCTGAGCCCTGCAACAGGGAGTGAACATGTGGGGAGGTGGCCGCAGCAGGGTGAGACATCGGGCCTGCTAGGCTGTCCCTTTTCTTATAGCTTTCTAGTCTTTTGTAGCTGGTTAGGGCAGTGCCCAGAGGAGCACAGTGGGAGGAATTGGGCACCTCGAGAGATGTCCTCACTAATTTTGTTACTGAAAGTTTGGCACTTGTCTCCAAGCCTGTATCAGAAGAATGAGGACAAATGGTTTGAGGAAAAGGAAAGAGAAGTTAATTTGCCATTAATTTGCCAGCAAATGAGAAGGATGTTAGACTCTCATCTTAAAGGGCTATCGTCCTATCTATAAGCAGAAATACAGAGCTTGTAAAAGGAGTTTTCAGGCTGGGCATGGTGGCTCACGCCTGTAATCCTAGCACTCTGGGAGGCCGAGGCAGGTGGATCCTTTGAGCTCAGGAGTTCGAGACCAGCCTGAGTAAGAGCGAGACCCTGTCTCTACTAAAAAATAGAAAGAAATTAGCTGGACAACTAAAAATGTATAGAAAAAAATTAGCAGGGCATGGTGGCGCATGCCTGTAGTCCCAGCTACTCGGGAGGCTGAAGCAGAAGAATTGCTTGAGCCCAGGAGTTTGAGGTTGCTGTGAGCTAGGCTGTTGCCATGGCACTCTAGCCCAGGCAACAGAGTGAGACTCTGTCTCAAAATAAATAAATAAATAAAAAATAAAAGGAGTTTTCAGCTCCAGCCTATTGATGTGTAACTATAGAATCTCCTGCAAAGACAATATCATGACCTTTGCCCAGACAATTCTGTTGAGCCTTCTCTTGCGGTACAAAAAACAAAGGACATCCCCCTGCCCCTCTGATTACTGGCTCCAGACAGGAATGCAGGTTTTAATTCCCAAAAAGGATGAGGGGCATTTAAAGCTCATAACACATTTTACCCTTTCCAGTCCATTTCCTCTGTTACATATTCCCCACTTGTGAAATTTATCCTCCCCATATCTCTGGGAGGAGGGGCAATGTAGTCATCTGGCTACTTTCTGCTAAATTGGGGAGATGTTTTAGATGGAAGGTTTATACTTATTTATGTCATTGCAAAGCTTTGGCAGTAGATAATGCAACAGATTAACAGACAAAAAATGGCATAAGCAACAACTACAACCATGAGGATTGAAAAGGCAAAATGGAGACGGATACCTGATAAGAGAGATTTTACCCTGCTTGGTATCTAAGACACCAGTAGGACTGTGGGTCCTTCCTGTTGCCTTGCACATAATGTCTGATATGGGACCTCTGAGTATGGAGCTATTAGTCACACCCTGTAGCCAATCTGAGAGACTGGCTTCTTTTTATTCCTTTTTTTAATTTTATATAAATTTAATTTTTAATTTGCGTGTCATCCTTGCACAGGGGCCATGCTAATCTTCTCTGTACTGTTCCGATTTCAGTATATGGGCTGCTGAAGCGAGCACCGAGAGACCGGCTTCTGCAAATTCATAGTGCAGGAAGGTAAATTATATACAGGAATATGAGAAACCCAGCAGCAAGACAAATAAGTAGAAGAGGAAATCCTCACTACTTTGTGTTGGAGAAGTTGTCTCTCCATGCTATAGACATAACAAATAACCAAAAAAAAAAAAAAAAATCATCATTCTTGTTTTTCCCTCTTTTTAAACAGATACTTTAGGTGGCCCCAAAGGTTGCCCATCCGCTGGAGTCGTGGATCCTCTTCTTCCATGGGACACCTCTGTACTCTGGTAAAAAAGCCGCAAGGTTTTCTCCTGACAATTTCAACAAGGTGTGAGTTGTTAGAGGCAACTCATGGGGTCTCTTCCACTTCTCTGCCAGGGTTGTTCAGGTCCTTGTTCTTTCCAGGCTTTAAGCAACACCTGGTCTCCTGGTTTCAAGGGGAGGAGGGGTGTCTCCAACTGGGGCAAGGACCTGAAAGAGGCAAACTCATATATAATGATCAGCATCTGACCCACTCGCTTGACATACTGCTTTATTCTGCTTTCTTTACGCATGGTTATATTACCACACTTACCTTGGGATGCTAGCGAGCATCTCTCATAAAATATTCCATAGGGGCTTAACTTCAGCCTGCTTCCAGGGGCTACCCTTATCCAGAGGAGGGCAAATGGCAACACCCTATCCCCCTTTAGATAGGTTTCAAGCAATTCCCATTCTAGATGTAGGGCTTTGCTTACTTACTGAGTTAGCTCCAATATAAAGTAGAGTCCGTTATCACTCTGTATGGAGGGATGGAGCCCATGCCTCAGAATGAGTTCCTTCAGAAGGATTCTGGTAACTTCAGATGCTCTCTCCATTTGGGTAGGACAAGCCTCTACTCAGCCTGAAAAGGTATCTACTAATATAAATTTAGGCATCTGAGTGTATTCAATTTGCCAGTCATCAAAAGGGTGGGTCCCCACATGTTGGGTTCCCTGTGCAAGAAGTCATTTTCTGTCTTTGGATTGTGTTGAGCACATAAATAGTTTGTGGCAAATGAAGTCCTCTTAAATGAGGTCTCACCAAATCCATTAAGGCTTCACACCCATAATGTGTGCATTCACGTAGGTGCCTGATGAGAGGCTGGACCATGGCTTCAGGTAGGAGAATGAGTCCACGAGAATGCTGTCTCCACTTAGCTGTGCCATCCCGAATGTCAGAGTTCCAGTCTTTAGTTTTAAAGGGGGTTTATTTTTATCTAAATCTAGCCGGGGTATTGAGGCCCTGAGGAACAGATCAGCTTTAGCGGCCTCCTTAGCAGCTCTGCTAGCGTCCTGATTTCTTTTTGCAACATAAGTGTTTCCCTTTTTGGTGACCAGGACAGTGCATGATGGCCACCCATTGGGCTCAGCCATGGCCTGTATCAGGTCCATTCTTTCAGTGGCAAACTTAATATCCTTATTTCCTGCTCTCAGGAGCCCCTTTCCTTTCCAAACAGCACCATGAGCACGCACAATCACAAAAGCATATTTAGAGTCCGTATAAATGTTTGCCTTTTCTGCTCTGGATAACTGAAGAGCTCTGGTTAAAACAATCAATTCAGCTTTTTGGGCTGAAGTCCCAGGCGGCAGTGCTATTGTTTCTAGTACCCCTCATTCCATGACCACTGCATATCCAGCCCTTCATTGTCCATTGTACAGAAAGCTGCTCCTGTAAGTGAAAAGATCTCAATCTGGCTCTGGCATTGGCTGATCTGACAGATCCATCCTGCTAGAATAGACAGCCTCCAGAACCTCTAAACAGTCATTCTGCAAAAGCTCATTCTCTGCAGCTGGTGACAGGGTGGCAGGACTGAGAAAGTGTAGACGTAGTCTTTAATAACAACTCACAAGTAGCTGCTAATGCCCTCAGGCAAGGAGGCCATCCTCTCACAATATTGTCCAGTGGCTTTGACAAGTTATGTCACTGGCCATGGGATGTCTCCCAGCATCTGTACTAAGACTCCAAGGCTCATTCCTTGTTTTGAACATATAATTTAAATTCTTTCTGTAAGTCAGGCAACCCCAAAGCGGGGACAGTCATCAGGCTCTACTTTAGTTTTTTTAAAGGCACTTGACAGTCTGTGGTCAATAAGGGCTCCACATCTGTTCCTTTAAGGGCCTTGTATAAGGGCTTTGCTATTAGTCCAAAGTTTGGGATCCAGATGTGACAGAACCCTGCTATTCCTAGGAACCCACACAGTTGTCACGGGTTCCCTTGCTAATTTAGAATCCCAGATAAGTAACCTACAGTTTGCAAATCTGTCCAATTGCAGGTTCTGCAGGTCCCCTGACAAGCCCTCACCAAACAGGGCAGGAGAGACTTTTTAAACCCCAGAGTCAACACAGTCCAGCAGTGCCTTGAGGCCATCCTAGTCCCAGGATCCTGCCATTCAGATGCAACTGAGTACCATTCATAGTCACAGGTACAATGTCATTTATGGCACATAGATCCTGCATGAATCTATACTCATTGGTCTGGGGAATTTAAATTCTTTCTGCATGTCCCAGGGTCCCATTGGCCTGTATGGCCTTACTCACATTTGGTAGCTTTCTTCTTGCAAATGCTTCAACAATGTGCAAGTCTGCTGAGACCCAAACTTCAAAGTGAACTGCTCCACAGTGGCAGCCTCCTGTAGGCTTCACCAGACCCTAGTATTCAAAGGTGTCCAGCAGGAGCTTGGTGGCACCTCAGAGGTGAGCTTCTTCTGCTTCTGAAACAACTCCTAGTACTCCCGCTGTTTGTCCAGGTCAGAGGCAATGGTGGGAGCAGCGCTAGCTTCAGCAGTGGCTCCCTGGCACCTACCTTCTGGGCCTTCGGCGACAAGTATGGCTGCCTAGCCTCTGCCTGGCTCCTGCCCCCAGCCTGGCTCACAGAGCGCCATACATGGCTGGTGCCAGGGGCTGGAGTGGCAGCCAAGGGGTGACCCCAGACCACTTCTGGCCATGCAACTTGGCACTAATGGAGTCCCCACTGTCACTTGCACCCAGGGCTCCTGTGGGTATATTTGGATTAGAATCACTAGCAAGACATGGGGCCCCAGACCCCCCTCCTTTGTCATCTGAGTCCTAGACTCAAAAGCCATTGCTCTCTTGGGAGTTTCTTGTTACCTGCAGCCCTTTGCAATTTTGGGCAGTTTTCTTTCCAATGTCTTTCCTTTTTGCAAAAAGCACACTGATTGTACTTCAACCTAGGTGACTTTTTTCACCCTTTCCTTTTGACTGTCTCAAAGGACCCTTGGTTGACACAGCTAACAGAACACACATAGGTTTTTGTTTCTGTTCTTCCCTGGCATTATATACTTTAAAGGCAGTATCAGCAAGCTGTGAAGGATTCATGCCAATTGTCCCTTCCACACACTCTAGCTTCCTCTGTATATCTGCCCTATAAAAGTCATATTAACCATGTGCATATTTTCAGGGGTCTCCAGATCCACATCTGTATATTTCCAATATGCCTGATAGATGTGTTCCAAAAATTCAGAGGGATCTTCATTAGCTTTTTGTTGTAATTCTTGGACCTCATTTAACTCTTCTGTTTAGGCACTCCCCTCTAGAGGCCCACTAGAATACACTTTTGGTAATGATTTATTCTCACACTGTCTGTGTCTGTATTAGGATCCCTATTTGTGTAAGTCCAATAATACCCTGCTTTGCACACGTCTTTGCACATTCAAGCCCCCTATTGGATATTGCTGCAATGGAAATTGCCCTGCTCCAGCTATGGGTGCCCTCCGGCCAAATTGACTTCCCTGCTGGGTCTTGGAAAGAGAGAACATTTCCACTCTCAAGTCATAATCCACGGAGTGTGGGACTGAAGAATTAATTCTAGTTGCACCCTACCCGGACCCTCTCATGGTGCCAAGATGGCGGTGGTGGGATGTGGTGGCAGCAGCAGTTGCCTTGGACTTGCCTCCACTTGGAGCTGTTTCCTAAGCCAGCTGTGGGGCTCTGGCAGGGGCTTGGGCCCCAGGAGCATGAGTGTGAGTGTGGCTGAGCCTGTGGTACCTTCCCTGGCAAGTGTGGAGCTGGCAGTGGGGGAGTGGGTTCATGAGATCCAACCTGGTTAATCCCTGCCCAATTTTATCACATGGCCTTTCAGCCTCTGTATTATGCAATTGCATGAAAGATTATACATATGAGATTTTGTCCCATTTACCTGACCTTTGAAAAAATAATTCCAGTTGTAAGGTAGTACAGTAATTTAAGGTTCCATTCAATGGCCACTTCTTCTCACACTCCAGCATGTACACTGGATTACAATAACACCATTCTCTTTTAGATGTAGACTTATAGCTATAAGTGGGCTGTTCAGCCAAGATTCTCCCCAGGGGGCTTTCAGATGGAATAGAAATGGAGCCTCCCATGTTGAAACAAAAACTCACAAACAACAATGAACACAACATGACAAGTAGACAATACAGGGAATTCCCTACACAAATCATCTTAATGCCAAGGCCTTACCAAATGAATGGGAACTGGACAAACAAGAACCAAATTTTCAAACAAGAGCCAACATCTCCCAATCCAAAAGGGAATGAATTCCTCAGGTTCCCTATGTTGAAATAAAACTCATAAACAACAAACCTGGACAATACAGGGAATTCCCAGTGCAAACAATCTCAAATGCCATGGCCTTACCAAATGAACAGGAACCATACAAATGAGAACCAAATTCCCAAACAAGAATCGACATCTCCTAATCCAAAAGGGAATGAATTCCCTAGGTTTCCTAGTTCCGCTCAACGGTGACTTCCATCCCCAAATGGTGCCACAAACAAATGCCCTGCCATGGCACTGGAAAGTTCAAAACCCCTCCTCAAATAGGTAGAATCGAGGGTCTCAGTGTGCACCCCAGGGAACTTACCACAAATGGACGAGATGTCTTGACACTTCACAATCCATTTCCTTTTCCTCAGCAAAGTTCAGGTTGGTCAGAGCTGTGTCTAATTTGGGAAGAAAGAGACAAGAGTTCCCCAGAATTAAACATGCTCTGTAGCTGCTGGGGTGATCCCTTACTCTCTCACCCTGAAAAGACTGGGCTCCAACCGGTGCAGACCCATGGCTTGATCCAGGGCTGCTCCCCACCTTTTCCAGCCACAGCAGTGGTTTCAGGATGCCATTCCACCAGGGCACTGATGGGCCCACCCAAGGACTCCAAATTCTGTTATCGAAAGTTCAGCACTTGTCCCCTAAGGCCACATCAGAAAAAATGAGGACAAGTGGTTTGAGAAAAAGGAAAGAGAAGTTCACTAATTTGCCAGAAAATGAGAAGGATGGTAGACTCTCATCTTAAAGTACCTATAAGCAGAAATACAGAGTTTTTAAAAGGAGTTTTCAGCTTCAGCCTCTTGCTATTTAACTATAGCATCTCCTATGAAGACAATCTTGTGATCTCTGCCTGGAAAATTCCATTGAGTCATATCCTATGGCACAGAAAACAAAGAACAGTCTCCTGCCCCTCTGATTACTGGTCTTGGGCAGGGTTGCAGGTTTTAATTCCCAAAAGGAGTGTGTAGGGGGCGGTTTAAGGAGATAACTCGTAAAACATTTTACCCTTTTTCAGGCCGTTACCTCTGTTACAATTTCTGGTTGCCACATATCCAATCACTGCTGGTGCCAATGGGGGAGGCCTCAGGAAGAAACATCAGGGACTGGAGTGAACCACAGGTTGGACTGTGCTACCAGCAGTTTCATCCTGCTGTGACAGCCACTGACAGAGGGAAAAAGAAAGAGAGAAGTCTCCCCAGCAGAACTTCTTCCAAAATAATGGATCTGCAGGCCAATGAGCCCCTCTCTGGTTTTCTCCCTGGACCATTCAATAGTTGGTCAGGCCTTGTTGGGCTGGGCTGACACTTCTTCAATGTGCCTCTTCTGGGATAATTTAATGACAACTCTTTTTTTGGAGACAGAGTCTCACTTTGTTGCCTGGACTAGAGTGCCGTGGCATCAGCCTAGCTCACAGCAACCTCAAACTCCTGGGTTCATGCGCTCCTTCTGCCTCAGCCTCCCGAGTAGCTGGGACTACAGGCATGCGCCAGCATGCCCGGCTAATTTTTTTCTATATATATTTAGTTGGCCAATTAATTTCTTTCTATTTATAGTAGAGATGGGGTCTCGCTCTTGCTCAGGCTGGTTTCGAACTCCTGACCTTGAGCAATCCTCCCGCCTCGGCCTCCCAGAGTGCTAGTATTACAGGCGTGAGCCATCGCGCCCGGCCTTAATGACAACTCTTGAACACCTCCCTTCATCCTTGAAGAGACAAGCTCAATTTTAGCCCTTCTGAACCACTGCAAGTTTGTCTGCCAGTTATATCAACTACAAATGTCTTGGAAATATTAATCTGGAAAGTTTTTTATTTCCCAGAGGTTTACACAGTTGAGAGAACTATTGCTTTTTCCACAAGTTCGTGTGTGGGGACTCCGGAGCTCTTGGTTACCAATCATAGTACTTTATCCCAAAGATAGTGCAAATCTGTTTACTGTGCTGAGGCTTTGCGGACTGACTGAGTTTCCTTCTGAGTTACTCTGGACTAAATTTCATCAGGCACCCAGCAGCTCTTTAACATCTGTGTATCTAGTCTTCCCCTTGCTAATAGGATATCTCTTGACCTCTTCTTATTCTTCTAATAAGCAATGGGGCAGTATCCCTGGTGATCCCAAGGAAAGGAGAAAGGCCAACTCCCTCGGCTTTCTGTACACGAAGGGACGTTTTTTTGGGGGGTAATAGTTGGATAAGTTTTTTTAATGGACCTTTGGCATTTGTCTCTCTTGACTTTTTGTCCTTCCTATCTTTATTTTCTCTCCTTCCATCCTTAGCAGAGTTCTTGAAAGGTTAACACATAGCCCTTTATGGCTAGGTAATTTTGAGAAATATTGCTTTCTTGCATATCACTTTCGTGAAATAAATTAGCACAATGAATGACTAACATATTCTGGGTCCTAAATTAATTTATTTTCATTTTCTTCCTCCTCCTCCTCCTCTTCTTCTTTTTCCTCTTCCTCTTCCTCGTCATCTTCTTCAGTGTTTATCTTCGTCTTTGTCTTCTTCTCTTTTCTTCTTCTTATTTTTTAAAATTTTATTCCCTTGAGGAAAAGGAAATGTTTAGGAAAATGTTCTGGTCTGGCAATCTCTTAATGCTTATTTGCAGGCCAAGCTACCAACTACTCCATGGTAAGGATTAATGCTATAGATTCATGACCACAAATATGCTTTAGTTAGTAGTCATGTGTTTGAGAGAACTGTGCTCAATTCCTAGCATGATGCCTAAGCTTCATGAACTTGGGAAAATTTATTAACTTTCTCAGAGCTTAATTTTTTAAAAATTTTAGATGGAGAAATAGAGCATGCTCCGTAAAACTGAGGGTAAAATTATATAGTGTTTGTAGCACAAAGCCTGACTTGTTGCAAGTGCTTAATCAGTGGTACCTATGGTGTCAAGAGTACCTTCTGAAATTTTCCATGGGAATTTAAAAAATCTTAAACATTCTTTCCCTATCCTTCTAGCATGTTTCTGACCTGTACTCACAGTGAGTTGATGTATTCTGAAGGATTACAAAGTCATTTTGAAATTAGCTTAAGCAAAACTTTCATGGGCAAATAATTTTTAGTCATCTTCAAAGTGCATATATTTGTGTGTGTGTGTGTGTATGTGTGTGTGCCACTGGAGATAAATTTCTAATATCCAAAAAGTTCTTTTTGTTATCTCTTGGCTTTCTAGAATGTATAACAAAGAATTTATTCAAACACTCCTTCCACGAAGTCTTTAACTACACCCTGGAAAATCTGAAGAGCTTTGAAACTCTGCACAGTCCTTGGGAAGATGCCACTTTTCTTACTAGTACTTCTTAGTGACTTATACTGTTCCTCTTCGTTACTACACCATAAGTTCCCCGAAGACAGTGCCTTTCTCTGCTTATGTCCTCCGTGGCAGCTGGCCGAGTCTTACCTGAAGCAAGAACGCAGATCAGTTCAGACTTGACAGTGGGACTCTGGAGTCAGACATGCCTTCGTCAGGTCCAACGCCCCACTTTCTCACTCCTCGAGCAGCCTTGCTTAATCTCTTCTAGGTTTCCACTTTTGTCAAATTGGAATAATAGGGTTGGTATAAGCACTGAAGGAGCTTATATAAATAAATAAATACCCAACTCCTGGAATGTAATGAGAAATGAATAAAATTTTAGCTACTTTTTATTATCACTATTATTCATGTGCTAAATATATGCTTGAAGGTTGGGGTTAGGTGGACAGGCGGATGGATGGATAGATGTCATTCTCTATAGCTGCAGCAAGCAGACATTCCAATGAATTACGAAAGTATCTCCCCAACATTCTGATCTGCCAGATCTCCAAACTGGAATTAGAAGTTGGGGATTTCCATATTGTTCAAGCCCTGCCTCCATTCTCAGTTTTGTTCTGATCTTCCCCGTGATACTTGAGTTTTGTTCTGAGAACTGATACCTAACTCTCCCTGACTCTCTTTTCTAGAGTGAAAGCCCGTCTTTTGCCAATAGGCTATTGCCAATAGCAATATTATTTCTAGAAGGATAATCCTTATCTTGATGGCTGCTTTCTAACATAAACACAGAAGAGAAAATAGAAGAACATCATTTCCACACCATGTAGGGGAGAGATAAACAAAGATGTGAGTAGTCACTGCGGTCGAGGAGTGCTTTTGCACGCTCAATTACCTGCCTGAGCTGTTGGCCTGCTTCCTGGCTGCTTTTCTTTGCATTGCTTGACCTTTAGACTAATGCTATTAAAATACATACCCAGTACCACATAAATGGTTTTCAGTGGCCTGGCTGCTTAGGAATAACTCATTGACATGCAGAGTATAGTTACTTATGCATATGAAAAAGAGATTAAGAGTCCTTTTTGTCATCAGCTTGCTGGGATCACATTTTGTTATGGCCCCTCCATAGATTAGTGACCTCCCTATGGATTGTTGGCCTCAAATGACATTATAGCACCTGGCTTCTCCTTCTCTAGCTACCAAATATGAAGGTGTATCTGTGGCCAAGAGGTTCTCTGCCCCTGGGTTCAGTTCTAGGCTCATTGCTGAATCATGAGTTGATGGAAACAGTGGCAGGTTATTCATCTACACTTCTATGATGGTCTAGATTTATTTATGTCTTTCACCTTACTCTTGATTTCATTTGAATCCAGATACTGAAATGCATATTTTAAGAACATGGAGCTCTTCCCCCTCCTTATCTTCTCTTACCATTCTTTCCCTAGAAAGACAAACAAGACTATAAAGCTGATATGGATTCTGATGCTAAAAGAAAAAATCAGCACGAGGGTCCAGATAAATAAGAATGCCCCATGGATTGAGCTGTAGTATTTTTGTATTCACAGAATGATTCATCCATTCATGTACATTTTAAATAACAAGTTATCTAACTTGTTCCTCTGTTTTCATTTATGTCAAACATTAGGCGGAAGCAGAAACAAATATAAAACATGTCCTTGCTTCCTGATGAGATAGGGCATTCTAAGTTGGAACATAAAGAGAATGAGAACGATATTAAGAACATGACAGTGGACAGCTGATTATGTTCAGAGGAGGGATGACATTTGAACTGGGTCTTGAAGCAAAAGGAAAGGTTGGGTGCATAGTCATGGTAGAGAAGAGCATCCGCCCTGAAAGAACAGCATCTGTCATGTCAGCGTGGCTGCTGACAACCACTTCCTGTAAATTAGGGGCTTAGTTCCATGAAGAGAGGGTCTTGTGAACCTCAAAAAAATGTCTACTGCATTCACCTTGTACTGAACTGACCTCAGAGTTAGTTTACAACCACTGATTTTACTGCCATGAGATAAACGAATAAAACAGGTAAGAGAGATCATATCTTCATTTTCATGAGTTTGTAGTGCTACACAGCTGTTCCTGGCATAAGCCAAGTTGTGGAAACCATTTCATCCAGCCTCATACCATTGGGTAAAGACAAATTCAGCATTGGGAGGTGTCTTGTTGCCAATAGTCCAGGATACCTCTAGCACTCCAGGATGCATTTGTTCATGTGTTCTGGAGCCTTGCCTGGCTAGATGCTAAGCCAGCAATTATAGGAAATGGAGAAGAAATATCCATACTCACCTCTTGCTGCCTTCCCACTTGCTCTCAAAGCTCTAGCTACACTGTCCTTTCTGATCTCTGTCACGTCAGATGGCCCATCTCAGCCTTTCATGTAGCTATTGTCTCTGCCTGGAATACTCTTTCTTCCACTTTTTGCTTGGGAAGCTCCCACCCTTCCTTCAAATCTATGAGCACTGACGGGACCAAGTCTGGTTGCTCTTGTGGTATCTATGCTATTTCTTCACAGCAAAATTGTAAGTAAAGAGTTTAAGTGTTAGCACTCTGGGAGGCCGAGGCGGGAGGATAGCTCAAGGTCAGGAGTTCAAAATCAGCCTGAGCAAGAGCGAGACCCCGTCTCTACTAAAAATAGAAAGAAATTAATTGGCCAACTAAAAATATACATAGGAAAAATTAGGCGGGCATGGTGGCGCACATCTGTAGCCCCAGCTACTCGGGAGGCTGAGACAGGAGGATCGCTTAAGCCTAGGAGTTTGAGGTTGCTGTGAGCTAGGCTGATGCCACGGCACTCTAGCCCAGGCAACAGAGTAAGACTCTGTCTAAAAAAAAAAAAAGTGTCTAAGTGTTAAAATATTTCCTTCCTATCTCTCCATTGGACCATAAGTCCCATGACATCAGGGATTATGTTAGTTTTGTTCACCTCAGTTTCTCTAAAGCCTAGCACAG
>CAUYRT010024505.1:0-68259 GCA_963574885.1 Lepilemur ruficaudatus
GCATGGTGGCGCATGCCTGTAGTCCCAGCTACTCGGGAGGCTGAGGCAGTAGGATCGCTTGAGCCCAGGAGTTTGAGGTTGCTGTGAGCTAGGCTGATGCCACAGCGCTCTAGCCCAGGCAACAGAGTGAGACTGTGTCTCAAAAAAAAAAGAAAAGGAAAAAAAATTAGCTGGGCATCCTGGCTTGTGCCTGTGGTTCCAGCTACTCAGAGGCTGAAGCAGAAGGATCGCTTAAGCCCAGGAGTTTGAGGTTGCAGTGAGCTAGGATGACTCCATTGCACTCTACTCAGGGCAACAGAGGAAGACTCTATCTCAAAAATAAAAACAACAAAAAAACCCATTTGTTAAACAAAGAAATGTACGTACTGGAGGAGATGAATGAGAAAGTTTCTTTCCACTCAGAGCTTACAGTCTAGTGAGAGAAGGAGATGCACAGCAATACGTATTAATTTAATATGAAACCCAAGGAGCAGCACTCGAGCTCTGAATACGTGGTGCTCCGGTGGGCAGGGAAGGTGGCAGGGGAGAGGCATTCAGGTTGAAGGAACTGTCTCGCTGAAAGGCTGGAGGTGGGGAGGTACACGGCACATTTGGGGAACCTGGTGACTGGTATATAGGAAGCAAGAAGGAAAATAGGAGTACCCTTGGGACTGGTATATAGGAAGCAAGAAGGAAAATAGGAGACAAAACCAGAGAAGGGATATGAGCACCGGATCACAGAGGACCTGCTGGGCCTTTCTAAGGTGTTTGGGTTTTATTCTGGGGGCAATAAGAACTACTGAATGCTCTTGCAGGGGAGTGTAACAAATACTGAATGAAGAAATGACTCAGCTCTGTGTTTTGGGTGGATGCCATCCTGTGCCCAGGCTCCATTTAGGAATATCTTACAGTGGGGGCTAAGCAGCACCCATTCTCTGATGCCAGCCTGTCTGTTGGTCAAACCACCTTTTTGTGGGGTTTTCCCTTTTTAAAAGGCCATACCCAAAGATCACTTGGTCAGACTGAGAGGTCTATTCTGCCCTCTGAAACATTTTCCTGGCCTGTTGCATGAGTTCCACATTCTGTTTTGGCTTTAGTACAGCAATTCTGCTTCAATATTAGTCAGCATTCTCCAGAGGAATGGAACCAATAGGAGACTATATATAAAGAGATTGACTACGAGGAATTGGCTCATGTGATTATGGAGGCTGAGAAGTCCCATGGTCTGTCCCATGGTCTGCCTCCAGCTTGGTCTGCAAGCTGGAGACTCAGTAAAGCTGGTGGTGTAAATTCAAGTTCAAGTCCAAAGGCCTGAGAACCAGGAGCGCCAATGGTGTAAGTCCCAGTCTGTGGGCAGGAAAACACCAGTGTCTGGGGTCAAGCAGTCAGGTGGAGGCAGCCACTAACAGCCACTGCCTCTTCTGAGCTGGAGACTGGCTTGAGCCCCCTAGATAACTTCTTGTCCTTTGCAAGGGTGGCCGTAGGGGGAAACATCCTGTAGAGAGAAAATCATAGGCTTTAGAGTCACTCAGCCCTAGGTTAGAGTCCCAGCCAAAATCCCTTTCAAGCTGCACAACCTTGGCAAAATCACTAATCTCTCTGAGCCTTGGTTTCCTTCTCTGAAAAATGGAGATGATTTTGCCTGCTCCCAAGAACTAAAGTGCAGATGAGTATGGGGACTGCCCACCTTGCTGCCTGACACACAGCAGGTGCTCAGTAAATGGTACTTTTAAATTCATATTTGTGGAGGCAAGTAGTGGCTGTTCTGCATAAGAAGAGGGAAGCAGTGGTTGGAGGGAACCATTGTTAGGTGTCTTAAGTTAGGGGAATGAAGACTCTACCTAGTTTATCTTCACAGGTCATCCCAGAGCACCCAACCCCAGGCCCCCCAGGTGGAAAGTCTTAATTGTCTCCCCAGGCTAACTTCCCCTCTGCCTTCTGTGTCCTTCCTCCCAGCAGCTGTGGTCACAATTTGTAGGCAGGCAGGGTCCTAGGCTTGACTCAATGAGGACATTGTTGCAAAGATGAGGAAACAGGAGACACTGTTGCAATCCGCCCTGCCTGATGCACCCTGAGAACCAGTGGCTCTCCCCACTCCTGCCCCCCAAGTTGTGTGTTTGAGATGAGAGCACAGGTCTCAAGGCCTCCTAGAGTGATGGGAAAACTGTTAGGACATGCTAAAGAGATGCTCTGCTTTTCCGGAGCTGAGCATGGAGTTTTTCCCTTTGAATTGAGAGACCCACAATTTTGAATCTTTCTTAGGGCTGGTATTGAGCTGCTGGCACAGGTTCAGGGAGGAAGGAGACCCATCCATGCCCTAGCAGGACTCACTGGCAGGGGAGCACAGCCACCCACACACCTCTAGTACAAGCTGATTTGAAGGATGTACAGACCAGTGTGGTAGGAGCAGAGAGGAGGGTGGTACCAACTGTGTGGGTTGGTGGTTCTGCGTTTAACACAGAACACTTCTGTGACCAGATGTGTGGGCTTTTTCCCCACACCAAGCAATTCCCCGGCACATGCCAACTGGGTGTTCTATAATTCAGTTCTGCTAGTATCCACCTGGATAGCATGAAACCCACAAGCTAAGGGCTTAGTCTTGGAAACCTGCCCCTCACTCCAGACACCAATCACAAGTAGTAGGTTGTGCCCCCCTGCCCCCTGCTTAATTTCCATTGGAAAAACAAAACAAAACAAAATAAATAACAACAACAAAAAACAAGTAGCAGGTTGTGACCTGTTTCTGAACAACTGGCTATAAATCAGGGTTCCCGTGACCCCTCTCCTCAGGTTTGAAAATTTGCTAGGATGGCTCCCAGAAATCAGACAAACACTTATATTTACTGGTTTATTATAAAAGATGTTACAAAGGATACAGTGGAACAGCCAGACAGAAGAGATGCATAGGGCAAGGCATGGGAGAATGGGCACAAGCTTCCATGCGCTCTCTGGGGCGCTTCACCCTCTGAGCAACTCCAGTGTTCAGCAGCCCGGTAGCTCATCAAAGCTTGTTCAAGAGTTCTTATTGAGCTTAATCTCCAGCCTCCACCCCTTTCCTAGAAGTTGGTGAGTGGGGATGAAGGTTCCAACCCACTAATTCTCTAATCACTTGGTCTTTCCAGTGACTGGCCCCATTCTGAGGCTATCCTGGGGCCCCAACCTAAGCAGACACATGTGCATAAACTCAGGGGTTATGGAAAAGGGGTTCATTATATAACAAAATGACAGAAGACACTTTATCACTGAGAAAAAAAATCAGGAAATTTTGGTAAACTCAAGGGCTTACCAAATATATTTATTATACCTCGTGGAGAGCACTGGAACACAGGTACAAGTTAAAGTGATGGAGGGAGAGGGCAGGTCAGGCAAAGGAATATGCATGAACAAAGGCAAAAACAACATGTTTAAAACAAAAACACCAAAAATTGAACTCATAAAGAGTAGGATGGTACTTATCAGGGCTGAGGAGGCGGGGGATATGGGAAGATGTTAAATCAAAACGCCCACAGTTCTTGGGTATGGCTGGGCCACGTGGGTGGGGAAGTAGGAAGTGCGGACATGGATGTAAATGTGGCCCGAGTTACCCACCCTGGGCCCAGGCTTCGCTGTGACTCTGGGACCAGGACGGCTTAACGGCAGGGGAAAAGCAGCGTCAAGTTTTGGAGATCACTCGATTTAGGTATGGCCAGACTGTCGCCTTGCTAGGTATTCTCTTTCTTTCATTCCACAACTATTTGTCGAATGCCTTTTCTGTGCCGGAAGCTGTTGTGGGCATTGGGAAACAGGGATGAAGAAGCAGATCAAGCCTTCCCTGAGGGTGTCCTCCACGTTTTACGGAAGAGGAAACGGTGGGTCTGCCTGCCTCCAGCTCGTGGCTCCGCCAGGCCTACGTGGCCGCAGGGCAGCGTTGCTCTGGGCCGCCCCTTAGATGTCCCGGCGCACGTGGGTCGGCCGGCCGGTGGGCCGTGGGGCTGCGCGCGCCGCCTGGGCCTCCGGAGCACCCGGCCTGGCTCGGCGTCCGCCCCCAGCCCAGCCCACACGTGGGTTCCCGCACGTCCGCCTGGCTCCCCCCACTGACGTCAGCCTAGCTCTTCCACTTAAGGCCCCTCCCGCGCCCCGCGCTGAGTGCTGGAGTCGCTGCCGCCGAGTCCGGACGCGTTTGTCACGCACCTCCGACGCCCGCCCAACTTGCATTCCCGGTACGGTCTGGCCCCGCGCGCACTGCGCCCGAGGGAGGGAAAGCGAGCTGCCTCGGGCTCTGCTGGCCAGGTGCTGCTAGCAAAGGAGTCCCTGCTCCCGGGAAGTGTAGACGCCGCTTCCCAGAAGCAGACTTCCGAAACCTCTGCGCGGTGGCCCACGCCACGTGTGGGTTCGGAGCCCGCTGCGCTCTGCTTTTGCTCTAAACGGGACCTGTGGCCTCTGGCCGCGCTAGGGGAGAGATGGCTACACCCAACCTGAGGTCGAAAGCTCCGTGTACGCGGAAGAACAAGGAGATGACAGGTTCAAAGGGTGGGGGATACCTCCGGGCTTAAAATCGGCGAACGGCACAAAATTCGAAGTCGGGTTTCCGGAGCCCGCTGAGCCAAAAAAAAGCTTCGGCATGTCCGGGGCGGGTTCTGGAAGCTGGAAAACGGCTGAGCGCCGTGCGGTTTGCATTTTTCCCGTGGGAGGCTGAGAGGTGAACTCCATGGGGCGGCTGCTGCCTGAAGATTACAGGGCTCCTTCTGCGTAAATTACATTAAGCAGCTATCGGTTTATCCCCGGCTACGCTAAGCGCAGCGCATGCAAAGATGAAGCAGGCAGAGCCCCAGCCCTCCCCCACCGGAGATGGTCTATTGAGAGTAGGATTACCCGGTTCCATCTCCTCCTTTTAACAAAAGGGAAAACGTAAACCTGAGAGAGTTTGGAGGGGGGGATGTCTAAGGTCACGATGAGTGCGTAGCAGGGGTGAATAGTAGACCCTGTTCTGCATGGCTCTCACCATTAGATGCACCCTCCTCCCACCCCTACATTGAAGGGAGCGCTGGAGCCACGGGCTGAGGTTTGGGTGAAGCCAGCAGGTCTCTACAGGAAGAACTCCCTTCCCTCTGCCAGGCTGCAGGAACCTTACAAGGCTGTCTAGAAATAGCAGTGATGTGTAAGGAGATACTTGATTCCAGCTTGATGACTCTGGGCTGCCTGCTTGGAGGTCCTCTCAGATATTTTTGCCCTTTGGGACGGTGCCAAAACTAGTCATAATGCTTTCGGGATGCAACCTGTGATATTCCCTCCAACGAATGCAGTGCAGGTTGGATTAACAGAACGGAAAGCCCTTTCCCCGACTCTGGAATTCGAGGGTTCCATTAACTTTAGGGCTCCATGCTTCAGGCCCTCTGCAGCTATTGCTGCACTCCCTGAAGGGAAAAAATTTCCTCATACTGGGCTTCACGCCTTTGCAACAAGGATCACGGCATAAGCTACACTCCTTCCTGTTGGTTAACAGCCCCTAGTTCCTGATATGGTGATTAAAGTCTGGCTCTCGCCACACGCCAGGCCAGGGAGGCTGCCAGCCGGGTATCACGTTGCCTGCGTCTGCTTTGGGCCTCTGGTTAAATCTAAAGTCTGAATCCGAGCTCCCTCCCTCTGACCCACTAAGCAGGACAGCTCCTGATTATCTCTGCTCACCCACAGCGGTTCTCAGGCTTTCACTCTCTGGCCTAGTGCCGACTTGCCAATGGCCAGAGGCCGCGATCATCTCCGCCCCAGCGCTCTGCGTTGCGCACGCGCCCAAGCTTCCTGTGCCCGCTGAGGCTTCGGATCTGGGCGGGGCGTAGGTCTCTCCGCCTCTGGTCTGATCTCCGCCCCTTCTTAGTGGCGGGTTGGCGAGGAGAGAGAGCGCATGCGCAGAGCTCGTAGCACCCTCTTCTGCGTTGGGGTCGTACCTGTGGCCGTTGATGGCTCTTTTTTGGATGTACCTCTGGTCCTTGCGTGAGGGGCTTGGCAGTGTATTTGTTATAGAAGCCTGAGTGGCTGAAGGATAGCTGGGTGGGTGGCTCACTGTGATCTTGTCTGAGGAAAAGCCAGCCCCACTTGGGGTAAATAAGCCAAAATGAGTGAGCCCTCCGGAGGCTATACTTACACCCAAACGTCCATATTATTTTTTCACGCCAAGGTGAGCTCATTCACACCAAGACCCTGGAGAGATCAGAATCTGGCATTAGGCCTTTCAACTCTTCTTTAGCTACATTTTTTTCCCTCCCCCTTTTTAGTCATCTCTTGTGTTTTTAGGGGCAAGTATCCTCAAAAGGAAGTAACATAAGCTTTTCTCAGAACAGTTCTTGGTTAATAAACATCAAAAAGGATGCAGTGACACTGAATGTTTTCCCGCTATAGATTCCTTTTGGTTCCAAATCCGGTATGGCATCTCTCAAGGATCAGCTGATTTTTAATCTTCTAAAGGAAGAACAGACCCCCCAGAATAAGATCACGGTTGTTGGGGTTGGTGCTGTTGGCATGGCCTGTGCCATCAGTATCTTAATGAAGGTAAGTAGAGTCTACCACTCTGGAAGCACATACTTTGACTCCATCCTTTCCCCCACTCCCTCCCCAAGAATCATAATATTATACTGTATGTAAAAATATTTAGGCTCATGTACTCATTCAGAGAACTTTGCATGAAACAAACTTGAAACATAATAATATACTGAAAGAGTATCTGAAATTAATAAGTATCAAAGGACTGTCAGGATGTCAGGCTTGAGACCCAGTTCCTAAAATTCACTGTTACATATTAACATGCGTGGATTGCCTCCCAATGAAAAGGAAGGGTCCATGCCTTTAAATGAGCCAAACTCTTCTAAAGTTATTTTTGAATTGAAAATGACACATATGTATGGTAACATTAAGATCATACTAATGTGAGAAATCTTAAGTTCTCCTTCCCCCCCAAACCCCATTGTCCCTCCTGCCTTGGATGGCAATTTTGTTATCAATTATGGAACTAAAATTTAATTAGAAAAAAAGAAATTGTGAATAAAGAACTTCTTATTACAGTACTTGAACCTGGCTTATATCAAAAAGAAATTGAGGTGGCTTATAATATTAAAATATTTTAAGTTCAAAGATTTGGAATTCCTAATAAGAGCAAAATAATGAGTTCTGGGTTCTGAATAGAAATGGATTGAAGTGAGAAGGAACTAAAGGCAAAAATGAGCTATGCAAAGGTCTTGTAACAACATAGGTTGCTCTGTATTGTTCTTAGAAAGGGCCACATAATACACCAACTTTTATTTATTACTCATTGGATCAGAAATTAATGCCTTCTGTTTCCCTCACACCTGTGAATGCCAGTGGTCATTTTCTGTGATAGCCTCTGACTCAGGTGTGGGTAAGAAAACCTGTCAGATCACTTATAATTGATTTAGGGTTAGATCTGCAGCTCGAATAACCTTTTTTGGTAACAACAGACCACGTTCCATTTGTATTAAAGCTATTGTTGGTGGCTCCTGGTCCTAGATGCACCTACAGACTTTTATAGGTTCAATTGCAAGGATATTTTTTGCCAATATTATGCAATGCACAAATATATCTTTGTGCAAAACTGTTAGTATTGGTTCGTATATGGAAACAACCAGAGAATAGTCCAGAATATTGCTTTTTAATTCTAAGTCTTGATACTGGTCAACATTACCTATTTAAAATTGGTGTGTAAAACTGGATTTGAGAAAGTAAATAGAGCAGTTTTACGTAATTGGAAGTTCTTCTACCTACTGCCAATCCAGAGCTCTGCCTTCACACCAGTGGTGGTAGAACTCCTGTAGAGGTTGCTTCAGTGGGGAAATAGGGCTGAAGACGATCAGTGTTATGTGAGTCGGCTTTTTAAGTGTGGGCCTGCCTCTACTTTGAAGTGTATTTGGATACTGTCCTAGTAAGGTAGCAGAACTCTCCTATGCCAGAAATATAGAAATTTTGCATGTCCTTCCAAAAATCTAGAAGTATCAATTTCCCATTTAACTAAAGATTTTATGTCTTTTAGGACTTGGCAGATGAGCTTGCTCTTGTTGATGTCATTGAAGACAAACTGAAGGGAGAGATGATGGATCTCCAACATGGCAGCCTTTTCCTTAGAACACCAAAAATTGTCTCCAGCAAAGGTTGATGTCAACAAGTTCATATTATAGTCCATGCTAGACTTAAGTTTGTTATCAGGCTCAAAATCTGAGCTCTTCAAAGATTTTCTCTTTTATAGAGGATAGGAGAGCCTAGGAATAAGTTTGCATTGGTGCCTGTAGATATCAAAATTTCAGTTTCTAGTAAATGGTTTTAAATGGAGATTCAATTTGTCCATGATAGGGAAAGCATCTGAATTAGAATGGAAAGAGTAAAGCTCCAAACTTTAGGTCTATATTTAACCACATTGCTTCAAATAGTTAAGTATACTTACTCCCCCCCCATCATTTCACACATGTGAGAGGATTGAGAATAGGGCAGATGAGCCTGTTCAGCAGATATTGTTGGCTTGATCCTTTCACAGTTACGAGTATCAGCCAGGAAACCTGTACATGAGCCCAAATAGTATGTTTTGATACTTGAAAATCACTGGCCACTTATCTGATAAGTGACTCCCTTCATCATGTTCATCCCTGGGTTAACTGTCTTGTGCTGCAAGGTGATTAACTAGAAGCAAAAATATGCTTGTTAAGGGTAAAGATGTCTCTGCTTAAAAAACAAGAAAGAAAATGAACAAAAGAAGAGAAAATTGTCTGTCCCTAGGCTGATAGGATGATAGTTAAGTATTAATAGTTAAGTAGAAATAGGAGTATGAGGCCGGGCGCAGTGGCTCACGCCTGTAATCCTAGCACTCTGGGAGGCCGAGGCGAGTGGATCGCTCAAGGTCAGGAGTTTGAAACCAGCCTGAGCAAGAGCAAGACCTCGTCTCTACTAAAAATAGAAATTAATTGGCCAACTAAAAATATATAGAAAAAATTAGCCGGGCATGGTGGCGCATGTCTGTAGTCCCAGCTACTCAGGAGGTTGAGGCAGGAGGATCGCCTGAGCCCAGGAGTTTGAAGTTGCTGTGAGCTAGGCTGACGCCACGGCACTGTAGCCCGGGCACTGTAGCCCGGGCAACAGAGACAGACTCTGTCTCAAAAAAAAAAAAAAGAAAAAGAAATAGGAGTATGGAAGAGTGTGAGCATTGAGCTCAGATAGTAAAAAAAAAATGGGGAATGTATAAGGAATTGATACAAGAATCAAATTATAAACTTCATTCCATCTCCCCCCAATTGTAGTTATATAAAATTACAATGTGACTAAAACTAGACTACAAGGAAGGTGTTGACAAGGTCTTCCATTTAAGAGGCCACAATAAAACTAAAAACCAAACGAAGAGTCTAGGTGGCATTAGTGGCATTTATCTGCCACATATACACAATACTGATGAAATTGTCCATATAAGAAGTTAAGTGAGTGCTTGCTTAAGTGGCACATATACTAAAATTGGAACGATACGGAGAAGATTAGCATGGCTCCTGCGCAAGGATGACGCACAAATTTGCGAAGTGTTCTGTATTATTTAAAAAAAAAAAGAAGTTAATGAGGCCAGGTGTGGTTGCTCACACCTGTAATCCTAGCACTTTGGGAGGCTGAAGCAGGAGGATTGCTTGAGGTCAGGAGTTTGAGACCAACCTGAGCAAGAGCAAGACCCCATCTCTACAAAAAATAGAAAAATAAGCCAGACGTGGTAGAGTGTGTCTATAGTCCCAGCTACTTGGGAGGCTGAGGCAGGAGGATCGTTTGAGGTTGCAGTGAGCTATGATGATGCCACTGCACTCTAGCTGGGGTGACAGAATGAGACCCTGTCCCCAAAAAGAAACTGAAGAAACAAGTTAATGGAGCAAATTTTTGTTGGCTAGATTAAAAATTTCTCTTAGAGGCCTTCATCTGGTCATTGTTTCCCTTTTCTCCAGACTATAATGTGACTGCAAACTCCAAGCTGGTTATTGTCACAGCTGGGGCACGTCAGCAGGAGGGAGAAAGCCGTCTTAATTTGGTCCAGCGGAACGTGAACATCTTTAAATTCATCATTCCCAACGTTGTAAAATACAGCCCAAACTGCAAGTTGCTTATTGTTTCAAATCCAGGTGAGACTTTTAACTGCATAAAAATAGAAGAGCTATAGTAAAACTGATAGTATATGTTATATTCCGTACACATGTTTATTGATTCATTTATCTCTCATATGTTTCAATTCTCTCCTGAGAGTAGATTTGTGTTTTTGTAAAATAATTAATTTTAAAACATTAAAGGGGATACAGTGCCTCTGAACATAGTTGGAACTTAAAATTAGTTACTTGTCAAAGATCTTGGATAAGGGATAAATTTATGAATAATTGTTATTTTCTTAATTGGTACACAGTTTATTTTCATAAAACTACACTTTGAATACTTAATGGATTTGATATGCATAGTATAGAGGTTTAAAAATATTAATAAAAATATTGATTAGTTATGATCAATATCAAGTCCCGTACAGAACCATTTATCTTGAGTAACCAATCATTCTCTAATGATTCACCGCATATCTATGTCTAAATGTTTTCTTCATAGTGGATATCTTGACCTATGTGGCTTGGAAGATAAGTGGCTTTCCCAAAAACCGTGTTATTGGAAGTGGTTGCAATCTGGATTCAGCCCGGTTCCGTTACCTGATGGGGGAGAGGCTGGGAGTTCACCCATTAAGCTGTCATGGATGGGTCCTTGGGGAGCATGGAGACTCTAGTGGTAAGCATGAGTTATTTTCTCTTTTTGTTTTCAAAAAGATTATATAAAAAATTGACAGGCATTTCATTATTAAGTTCCAGCCTCAATCAGATATCCATTAGTCAAGGTAGAATGGTTTCCTGAAATCTACCATTTTGTATAATTATATGCTAAGAGTTGTTAGGATTTTAGCCATTTTCCTGACTTAAGTATTATAAAAGCTATCCATGTAACAAAAACATTTGTACCCACTTAATATTTTGAAATTAATAAAAAAAAAGGGGGGGGGACCAGGCGTGGTGGCTCACGCCTGTAATCCTAGCACTCTGGGAGGCTAAGGTGGGCGGATCACTCAAGGTCAGGAGTTCGAAACCAGCCTGAGCAAGAGCGAGACCTCATCTCTACTAAAAATAGAAAGAAATTAATTGGCCAACTAAAAATATGTAGAAAAAATTCGCCAGGCATGGTGGCGTGTGCCTGTAGTCCCAGCTACTCAGGAGGCTGAGGCAGGAGGATCGCTTGAGCCCAGTAGTTTGAGGTTGCTGTGAGCTAGGCTGATGCCACCGCACTCTAGCCTGGGCAACAGAGTGAGACTCTGTCTCAAAAAAAAAAAAAAAAAAAATTGAATGGAAAATAAAACAAATACATGAAAATTTAAGAGTAAAGTGTATTTACATGTTTATGAATCTTGGGTGAGGGCAGCCTTGCTAGGCTCAACAACATTGAAGCCAAAAAGCATCAGAAATAATATTGACAGATTTGGCCACACAAAAATCCAACATCTTCCGTATATCTGTTCCACATCTGTTATGCATGTAATGTTTGTGTCCACATGTGATGGTATTTGGAGATGGGTCATTTGGGAAGTAAGTAGAGTTAGATGAAGTCATAAGAGCAGGGCCCTCATAATAGGATTAGTGTCCTTACAAGAGACACCAGAGGGCTCCCCCTCCATCTCCACCATATGAGGACACAGAGAGAAGGTGGCCATCTGTAAGTCGGGGAGAGAGCCCTCACCAGAAGCCAACAGTGCTGGCACCCTCATCTCAGACTTCCAGTCTCCAGAACTGTGAGAAAATAAATTTCTGTTGCTTAAGACAGCCAGTTTATATAGTATTTTATTATAGCAGCTGGAGCAGACTAATACACAGCATAAGGGAACTTTACAAACCAGAAATACAGAAAAAAGTATTTGCAACCTATGTAATTGGCAACATACTCACAACACCAAAATATACATACATTTTTAATAACATCAGCTAGAAAAATACAAACATCTCAAATAGAAAAACAAGCAAAGAACATGGATCATTTATGAAAGAACTACAAATTGTCAACAAACTAAAGAAAATATATTCTATGTCATTACTGTGATAGGCAGAATAATGGCCCTCCAAAGATGTCCCTGTTCCACCCCCTAGAACCTGTGAATACATCTCTGTATGTGGCAAACGGGCCTTTGCAGATGTGACTAAGTTAGGGATGCGGAGATGAAGAGATTCTCCTGGGTTCTCCGGGGCCCCAGTGTAATCCCAAGGGCCCTGTCCTGGTAAGTGAAAGAAGGAGGCGGGAGAGTCCGAGTGAGAGAGGAGATGCGATGAGGAGAGTGGAGCGATGTACTTGACGATGAGGAAGGGACCACAAGCCAAGGCATGCACGTGGCTTCTAGAAGCTAGAAAAGACAAGGGAACAGATCTCCCCCTAGAGCTTCTAGAGAGAGACGCAGCCCAGCTGGCACATCGATTTCAGCCATATGAGACCCATGTGGACTTCTGACTTCCAGACCTGTAAGATAATAAATTTGTGTTCTTTTAAGCCATGAACTTCATGGCAATCTGTATAGCAGCAATAAGAAACTAACACAATTACTAGTCAAAGAAATATAAGTTAAAAGAAAAATATGTATGCCTTTAGATCAGTATAAATAAAAAATGTTGATGTGGAAGAATATAAGCACATATGTGCTTTTGGTAGAAATGTGAATAAATATGCCCTCTGCGGGGGAGGGGCATTATTCGGCCATCTGTGTCAGATCTTTAAATAGGTATCTTTTACCTAACAATTTTATTTTACTTTGCCTATATCCTAAGCACCAGATTTCCATCTGCATTTAGTAGCGAAACTTTCTCTCTGTACAAAACAGAGCAGAGGGAAGTGAAGCTGTGATTGCTGAAACAGGGTGGGGGGCTGGAGTCTTGGTGCTTGCCCTCACCTCACCCCTGCAGAAGCCCCCTCGGGCATTTCCAGGGCTCCGTGGAACACACTTCGAGAACCACTGTCCTGGGGGACTAACTGAACAAACAAAACAAAACATACAAAGATGCTTATCACAACATTGTTTCTAATTGCAAAACATTAGAAGCCACCTTTATGCCTCTCAAAAAAGTGACTTGTTATGAAAAAATGGTCAATATCACTCCCATGGGGAAATGCAAATTAAAACCACAGTGAATGATATCATCTCACCTTGCTAAAATGGCTATTGTCAAAAGGTTGAAAGATCACAATTGTTGGCAAGGATATGGAGAAAAGGTGGGAATGTAAAGTAACATAGCCATCATGAAGGAAGTAGTACGGAGGTTCCTCAAAACATTAAAAATAGAACTACTGTGTGATCCTGCAATCCCACTACTGGGTATAAATCCAAAGAAATTGAAATCAGTATGTCAAAGAGATATCTGCACTCCCATGTTCATTGAAATATTGTTCATAATAGCCAAGACACGGAATCAACCTCAGTGTCCCTCTACGAATGAACAAATAAACACACACACACACAGAGAAATACTATTCAGCCTTTAAAAAGAAGGAAAATCGTTATCTGCAACAAAATGGATAAACCTGGAGGACATTATGCTACATGACATAAACCAGGTACAGGAAGCCAAGTGTGCATGATCTCATTTATATGTGGAAACTACGCACAGAGTGGGACAGTGTGGATGCCAGTGGTTGCCAGGGGCTGTGGGCGAGGGAAACGGGGAGATGTTGGTCAAAGGGTCCAGAGTTTCAGTTAGACAAGAGGAACAAGTTCAGGAGATCTATTGCACAGCATGGTGACTGTAGTTAATAATGTATTGTAAACTTGAAAATTGCTAAGAGGCTAGATCTTAAATATTCTCACAACAAAAAAATGATAAGTATTTGAAGTGATGAATATATCAATTAGCTTGATTTAACTACTTCAAAATGTATATATGTATCAAAATAGCACATTGTACAACATAAATATATAAAATTTTTATGTATCAACTATATCTTAATAAAAAATCAACTTTTAAAAAGTGACTTGGCTGGGCATGGTGGCTCATGCCTGTAATCCTAGCACTCTGGGAGGCTGAAGTGGGAAGATTGCTTGAGGTCTGCAGTTTGAGACCAGCCTCAGCAAGAGCAAGACCCCATCTCTACTAAAAAAAAAAATTAGAAAGAAATTAGTCAGGCAACTAAAAATAGAAAAAAATTAACTGGGCATGGTGGCATATGCCTGTAGTCCTGGCTACTCAGGAGGCTGAGGCAGGAGGATCACTTGAGCCCAGGAGTTTGAGGTTGCTGTGAGCTAGGCTGACGCCACAGCACTCTAGCCCGGGCAACAGAGTGAGACTCTGTCTCAAAAAAAACAAAAAAAAGGTGACTTGGTTTATTCATAAAATTGAATGCTATGCATCCATTTAAAAGGATGAAATAGATCTATATTGACATGGAAAGAGTTATGCAATTTATTGAGTGAGAAATTAGGCTGTAAAACATCTTTAAATGGTATGATTAATTGTCTTTTTTTCTTTTTTCTTTTTTTTTTTTTTTTGGAGACAGAGTCTCACTCTGCTGCCCGGGCTAGAGTGAGTGCCGTGGCGTCAGCTAGCTCACAGCAACCTCAAACTCCTGGGCTCAAGTGATCCTACTGCCTCAGCCTTCCAAGTAGCTGGGACTACAGGCATGCGCCACCATGCCTGGCTAATTTTTTTTTTCTATATATTTTTAGTTGGCCAATTAATTTCTTTCTATTTTAAGTAGAGACGGGGTCTTGCTCTTGCTCAGGCCGGTTTCAAACTCCTGACCTTGAGCAATCCGCCCGCCTCGGCCTCCCAGAGTGCTAGGATGATAGGGGTGAGCCACCGCGCCCGGCTAAGGGTCTGATTAATTTTCTTAAATATATATACAAACATGCATAAAAAAGATGTATATAGGGATATAGATCGAGGCGTTAACAGTGATCCTTTCTGGCTGGTGGAATTAAGATAATCTTTACTTTCTTATTTACACCTTTATGTATTTTCTGTATTTTTAAAAATATGTATTACTTTTATAAGCAGAAAAAAGCTGATTAAACCTTGAATAATGAGTGAACAACAAATGAGTAAATGGCTAAAATGTGTGTGTGTGTGCGCGCGCACGAGAGAGAGAGAGAGAGAGAAAAGGAGAGTCAGAAATCGATCTGTATGAGACTAGGGGGCTGGGGGAGTGAGATATAAACACGTTCTGTGTGGCGGGGGCTGGGGGAGTGAGATATGAACATGTTTTATGTGGCAGGATTTGGATGAAACATCAATGTTGGATAGCTGCCATTTGCCTCCCTAACCCCACTTTCTCCCTTTCCTTTCTGCTCTGTGCTGGGGAGGCTGACCCGTGTGGACTCCATCCACAGCTCCCTTGCCTCTCGGACTCTGGTTAGGTTTTCCAATGAAGGAGCATAGGCAGAGATTAAAGAGTGAGAGAATGAGATATATTCCCCAAGCTCCCTCCCTGTTTCAATGCCCAGAGCATGCTGCAGGCTGCAGCCTGGGTCCTTCTGGCAAAGTCTCCAGCTCCTGTCTGGAGCCCTGTCCCTGCAGCAGTCCTCTCTGGGGTCCTTCCTCTCCTCTCTCAGGTCTAATGGTAGAGTCTCCTGCTTTTAGTTAGTCCCAGGGTGCTGTATGATCCCTCACTAGTTCCTGTAAATTCTGCCCAAAACTTTGTAAATTATCCATTTTGAGCCTGTCATCTGTTTCTAGCTGGAATTTTGACTAATATACAAATTATCTCTCTCTCTCTCTCTTTATTTAAACAACTATAATGAGGGTAGTTTTCTTCAAAATATCTTACATTCTTATTTAAAAAGATCCTTTCCCCCCATGAGTATATAGTAGATATGTATCACACATCTCAGTCCACAAATACAGGCACTAAAGAAATGATATTTCCCCGAATTGATATATGGATTCAATGCATTCCCCAATGTATTGAAAATTCCAGTATGTTTTTAATGGACATTCATAAGTTGATTCTAAAATTTATACAGACATGTAAGAGGCCAAGAATATGACAGACAATATTAAAGAAGAAGACAAAGTTGGAAGACATTGTATCAGATAAAAAGACTTATTATAAAGTTACAGTAATTAAGACAGAATAATTGTACAAGAACAAACAAGTAGACCAATGAAACAAAATAGAGAGCCAAAGACTGGACCCATGCATTTACGGGCACTTGGCTTATGACAAAAGTGGCATGCTAAACCGTGAGGGGAAAGGGAAATCTCTTCAATAAATGGTTTTGAGTCAATGGGATAGCCATACACAACAATCAGTTTCAGGTAGATTGTACAGCTAAATGTGAAAGATCAAACAATGCATTTCTAGATATCACTGTAGAAAATCTTAATCACCATAAATGTAAATTTTTTTACTTGAACTGCTTTAAAATTAGAAAGTTCTCATCATGAAAAGACACCATTGCAAGACTGAAAAAGCAAGAATGAGATAAAACATTTGTAGCACATATGAAGGACTCGTATCCAGAGTATATAAAGAACGTCTACAGAGTGAAAAAAACAACAGCCAGTCTAACAGAAAAATGGGCAAGAAACTTGAACAGCCACTTCACCAGGAAGAAAGATATCCAAATAGTGGGTAAACAAATGAAAAGGTGCTCAACCCATTACAGCTGGAAAATGCAAGGAAGAGTCACGACACCACTGCATAGCCACTAATGTATCAATAACTGAAATTTAAAATGAAGATTGCCAATACTGTGCGTCAGTGAGAACGTAGAACAATCGCAAACCTCACACTATGCTGGTGGAAGTGTAAATTAGCACAGCTTCTTTGGAAGGAAGTTTGTGAGAATCTACTAATGTTAAACAAATATCCCCTGTGAACCAGCAATTCCACTCCTACGTATAACCTCTAAGAATGTTGTGGCTTCTCAGCCTTTCGGCTCAGATCAAACATAACCTCTAAGAATGTTCATGACAACGTTATTCTTTTTTTTTTTTTTTTTTTTTTTTGATACAGAGTCTCACGCTGCTGCCCGGGCTAGAATGCCGTGGCACCAGCCTAGCTCACAGCAACCTCACACTCCTGGGCTCAAGCGATCCTCCTGCCTCAGCCTTCCGAGTAGCTGGAACTATAGGCATGCACCACCATGCCGGGCTAATTTTTTATATATATATATATATTTTTAGTCGTCCAGCTACTTTCTTTCTATTTTTTAGTAGGGACGGGGTCTCGCTGTTGCTCAGGCTCGTCTGGAACTCCTGAGCTCAAACGATACTCTTGCCTCGGCCTCCCAGAGTGCTAGGATTACAGGCGTGAGCCATCACGCCGGGCCTGACAGCATTATTCTTAAGAGCCCCAAACTGGAAACAACTCAAATGTCCATCTAGAATCGAATAGACAAACTGATGTGTTGTATATTCACATAAAGGGATTTTATACACCGATGGAAATGAACTGTCACATGCAACGACACAGAGGATTTATGAATATAATGTGAAGGGCAGGAATGCGGTCACAACAGGATACACACTGGGTAACGAAACAGTCAGAACTCATCTGCAGCGTTAGAAGTCAGGACAGTGCTAAGCAGGGGGGAAGGGTGAGGGGACAGCAATGTCCTCAACTGACTGTGGGTGACACAGGTGGGCTCACTTCGTGATGGCGTCACGCTTCCGTTTCTGACTTCTGCACTTCTCTGAGGCTGTGTCATATACTTCCCAAAAAAGTTTATTTACAAAGAATACACATTTGGTCTATGTCCTAAGTCTTTTATGTTCCCTAAAAGGATCAAGCTTTTAGAAACTCAAGAGCTGGAAAGAGACTCCTTTTTCCTCTGTTGTCACTTTTCTCCTCCGAAGTCATGAGCACCAAACCCAAACAGCCTCCCTGACTGATGGGAGGTGACAAATAGAAAACAGTGACATGGGGGTGGGTGGAGAGGAGAAGGAACTTTGGTTAATTTTTAAAGAATATTCTCTTGCTCAATCAATGTATGTTCACCTGTAAGACCAATTTATAATACTTATAAAATTGGTGAGAAACCCAATCACATCAAAAAAGTTCTGCATCGTGACAGAGGAATGTGTAGAGGAGGTTAATAGATTATAACCTAATTTTATATTCATTATATCCTAATCTCTTTCGCAGACTATCTACAATTGTGTGCATTTAAAACTTTGGGAAAAACAGGTTTAAAGGTAGGCTTATGGTACTTTTTATTAAAGACAGTACTGTACTCCTAAAAATGAAAAACCTGTGCATGCATTTTCTTTCAAAGTAATTTGGCCCAAAGCTTTCCAATTTGGATATGTACAAAAGTTTCACAATGTAGAACTTTTTAAAAGTCACTCATTTGGAAGACATGAGCTGGGGCTGCAGATACCACTTTCTGCCACTAGATGTCTCTGAGTCTTAAAGTAGCACCGTAATGAGGGTTTTGGTCTATTTATACATACAGATCACCTACCTTCCTGTTACAGAGTTTCATAATCCTCTTATGTAATGCTGGGTTGTCAGCTACGACTAATCATCAGTTGGGAGATGGACAGGTGGGGACCCCAAGCACTCGATGCCCCCAACGCATGGCTGCAAGTGTTGAGAGAAGGGTCTGTCCAGGTGTGGCCAAGCAGAGCCCCAGGGCTCTGGAATTCGTCTGGGCAGAGGCCAGTGAATGATGCAAAACAAAGAGCTAGCTGCCTGTAGCATGTGACCAGCTGGATGCGGAGACCAAATCATCCACTTCTTTCAGTTCGGAACCAGCAGAGGAGCTAGTGGGCCCAGGAACCCTCCGCCTGTGTTTCTGCCCTGGCTGCAGGCACCACTGGAAACACTCACACCAGTCACACTCCCTCTGGGCTCCCCGTGGGAACCCCACAGCCAGCACAAGCCACGGAATTCTCCCCAGACTCCCAGAGCACATCGCCAGGGCATCTCATCAGTCTGTTTCCCAGGGTGTTTTCATCAACACGTCTGTCTGCCGGGTTAGACAGAGACGCCCAGAGGGTACAAACCATTTCTTGTTCAGCACTGCTTCCAATTATTTTTGTACACAGTAGGCATACATTAAGTGTCTGCTGAAACCAATATGTGATCATGGAAAGTGTCTGAGAGGCTGATGAAATAATTAATCACTGACAAGATTTGAATCTTAAAAAAAATAGCTCATATTCTCCAATAACAGAAATTGTCTCTCATGAATGGTCCTAAATGTTTATATTTGGAGGCTGATTTATGCAGCTCCGTGACCCCTATCCATTTAGTGGAAGGGTCAAGTGTGTGAACTCTGTGGTAAGATTGTCTGGCTTAAATCCCAGTTCCAACATTTATTAGCTTTGTGACTTTGGACAAGTGATTTAATCTCTCTCCATCTCAGTTTTACCTTCTGTGGAATGGGAATGATTATATTACTTTTCCATGGTTTTGTTGTGAGGATTAAATAAATTAGTCCTCATTGTATGCTGAGCACAGCTCCAGGAGCTTGGTAGTGATGAAGAGTTAGGGTCCAGGCAAGAATGCTTCCAGTTCAAACCCTTCTGTGTAGCTCAGACAAGTTTCCTAACATCTCTAGGCCTCAGTTTCTTCATCTGTAAAGTGGAGATAATAGTACTCACTTCATAAGGTGGGTGTGAGGAATAAGTGGATAGGAAGCTTCCAGTACATATCAGCTACTGTTATCATCACCCTTCAGCGTTTAGGACATTAAGTGAACAGCCTGTGCACAGGTTGGGAAAGAGCTCAGGAATCAGTCATTATGTGAACTTTCAACAACCCCAAACACTGGCAACCCCTCCCCTTTTCTTTAACTACTTGCTTCCATATAATTTTATCAAGCATTTTTATATTTATTATTTTATTTGGATCATAAAGCCCCTCTGGCTCTTTTTAATCCCTACGTTGGTGGTGATTAGTGATACAATTGGTTCTCAGTATAGTCAAGTGTCAGATCACATGGGTGGCCAAGAAGAATGAAAATTCTTGTGCAGAGGGGAGGGAGGAAGATGAGGTTAGCAGTGATGTGTGAGCTTTAAGCTTGTGGTTACTGCCCTTTTCTGGTTGATGGGGTTATTTCGAGTTCTTTTGAAAATGCAACAGAAACTATGAATACTCTCACCCAGAAAATTGTGGACAGGCACAACATTGCCAAACATTTTCATAGAGTTTATACAGGGTCAGATTGAGGTCTGTGGTGAGCTGTAATTTGCCACCCCTTTCAAATTAGTTTTTAAAAAAATGTTTAATATTTATAGTCGGGTGTGGTGGCTTGTGCCTGTAATCCCAGCACATTGGGAGGCTGAGGCGGAGGGATTACTTGAGCTCAGGAGTTCAAGACCTGCCTGGGCAACATAGTGAGACCTCGTCCCTATAAGAAATAAAAAAAATTAGCCAGGTGTGATGGTGTGTGCCTGCAGTCCCAATTACTCAGGAAGCTGAGATGGGAGGATCGCCTGACCTGAAACATTCAAGGCTGCAGTGAGCTATGGTCTCACCCCACTACACTCCTGTCAGGGTGACAGAGTGAGATCCCAACTCGAAAAAAATAATATTAATAATAAAAAAATATATATTTAATATTTATAGTGGTATCAGAGAGAAATTAATTTTATATTAATAAAAGTCATGCACATCTTTGTGTTTGAGGTTAGAATTCATCACATACATTTAGTTTTCTCAACATCTTAAATCCATTTAAAAGTTCGTTAAAGAACTGACTAATTTCTGGTGACCAGCACAACCCCACGAATTATTCCATTGACTGCGAGCGTCAAGCAGCTGGCCACTGGCTAGGAACCATGCAAAAAGTCCTCAGCAGAAAAAGCCCCAGCCAGAGTGCTCTCTTTTTTTCATTGAGGCTGGGAACAAGGGCGATTTAGACTGTTCCACTCTGGCAGGGGTTGCGTGTGAAAGCTTAGTTATCTGGCACCATCTTTCTGAAGTCCTCCAGTGCTATTTGGGGGCACTTTATACACGAATACCTCAGCACCTGCGGACGTCTCCACCCTTCAATTCATGTCTGAGTCCAGGGCCCAGGTTAAGAATCGTGGACTAGACAGTCCAGGTTTGAACACCGAGGAGGCCATTAGCAGCTCTGTACATGCCGTGCCTTGCTCTGCACCTCAAGAGCATCGTTATGGGAAGAGGTGGCCAAGGATGGAAAGAGAACTATAAGAACAGTGGCTACCTGGGAGCAAGGGAGTCCACGGAAGCTTTGAGAGGGTACTCATGTCAAATGGGGCTGCCCTGGAGCTTCTCCCAAATGCCAACACCCTTGAGCCCCTGGCCAAAGCATCTCCTCTCTGCCAGTCAGGGCACTTACCTCTGGGTTTGAACACTAGGCAGGGGCATAGGCTCTTTAAGGCCGAGAGGAATTAGAGCACCCTGAGGGAGCTGTGGAGTGTGTTTATTCATGCCCCAGTGGCTGGGTCCATGGGGTCTTGATATCAATGGGCACGGGAAGCTGTTCTGAGGCCTCCTGCCAGGCCGTGCCCCAGTTTGGGGTCTTCCACTAGGCATGCCTGCAAGAGGGTATCCACGGGGTGGGATGGCTGGGAGAGCAGGGGGAGTTTTCGCATCAGTTTTCAGAGCCAGGAATCCCTGGGTCTGCCGGTTATGAAGAGTTGGTTCATCCCCAAACACGGGTGGTGCTTGTCAGCAAGTTTGCGCCCTGGCAAATGCTTTGTGTGGAGTCAGGACCCACAGGGAGAGGCGGGGCCTCTGGGTGTCTGTCTTCTGGCTTTTGCTGATTCTGATGGACTGGGTGCCAGGAGTGGCAGGAGGGGACTGCCTCGAGGCTGCTCCCTGGCTGGCTGGCAGTGGAAATTCAGCAGTCAGTATTGGAACAATGTCATGCCTCAGAGGACACGGTCGTGTCACAAAAAGCAGTGGTTGCCAAAGCACGGTCCCCTTAGCGGAGGTAGCAACATCACCTGGGAGTTTGTAGGAAATGCAGATTCTCAGGCCCGATGCCAGACCCACAGAATCAGAAGCTGTGGCAGGGGCCTGGTGCCATGAGCCCTCCAGGGATCCTGAACATTAAGGACCACCAAAGTGTGACCCACAGTCACACCCAAGCCTGCCTTGTCCACACGCCATGGGGGCTCCTGGGGCAGGCTGGGGAGCAGCAAGGGTCTGGCTGTGCAATTCCAACACTGCTCACCCCTGACCCTCCTGGGACTCAGTCTAGGCATCGGTGCAGGGAAGCTGCTGGTCGGCCGCAGGCCCAAGTCTTCTCTGAAATTCTGCACTGCCCACGGCAGCCCAGCGGTGGGACTCAGGAGCACCCCCAAGCCCCCTGTGCCCAGGAGAGCATGAGTCCCTGGCTTCTGGAAGGTGCTGAGGAGGCTGGGCCACCCCCCACTCAATCCAGCTTCAGCAGACATGGCCTGGTGCTTCTGAGCAGGAGGCCAGCGGGAACCAAATGTGAGAGGTGAGCAGGCTGCCTGGCCCCTTCCAGTGGCCCACCGGCCCCTGGTAAAAGGGCCGGGGAAGTGGCTTGCCATTTCTGGACTCCCGGGGGCCGAGGCAGGAGTACTGTTGAGTGTGGCAGACGTCCAGGCCATGGCAGCACACGACACATCTGCGCTTTCTCCTGTGAGTGGCGGCAGCGTATTGAGGGGCAAAGTGGGTTTTGTCAGCGAATACTGGGAAGGTACAGAGACGCGCAGGATGCGGGAGCCTCTCTGGGGCTGTACCTAGCCCGGGGACGCAGTGCCAGGAGGCCAGAGGCAGCACCCCCCCCCCCAACCGGGAGCTGCCTCCTCTCTGCTGGCAAGAACCACACCGGTGAAGTTGAAACCGGGAGCCCAGGGAACGCAGAGAGCAGGTCCACAAGCAGTTCATTTCACCCTGCCCCTCCATGCCTCAGCGCCAGAAATTCATTAAACCACTTCCACTGGGAGAGTCCAAACTACAAAACAACCATGCCAATAAACAAACAGCTCCCAAATAAAAGCTCTACAGCTCGCCAGCTTTCACTTTTAAACATCCATTTGGCCAGGGGCAATACTGCCTTTCCATAGAGGAGTGGTGAAGCATATAAACCCTGGAGTGGGACTCTCTGGGTTTAAATCCCAGCTCTGCCATTTACCAGCTATGTGACTTTAGGCAGGTTACTTAACCTCTCTGTTCTCAGTTTCTCCATCTGTAAAGTAGAGTTATTAATAATAGCTACCTCATATGGACATTGCAAAAGTTAAATAAGTTAATACGAAGTGCTTAGAAAGGTAGCTGACACATAGTTATATGTGTGTTATACCAGTGTTAAATATGCTATATGAGTGTTAAATAAGATTTCAAAGGAAGCTGTGGCAGCTTTGTAATATACCACCTTGGCTAAGCTAAACTACATTTCCCAGAATTCCTTTTCCTGTATATTTCGGTTAGGTCCAGCCACAAGAGAGATTCTTGAGGGATTTGGAGGGTGGAAGTGAAGTAGTGACCAGTCTGCAGCTCAAGTGATCTGATGGCTCCTCTGGGTGCAGCAGCCACCAGGCTGCAACTGCTCCCCTGCCCCTGGGCCAGGTGTCTGTGTCTGGCCGCATGACCAAAGGCAGCCACACATGCCACCCCTCCAAGGGCAGGGGAACGAGAACCTGCAAGGGTCTCCATCGTCGCTATGGGGCTCTAGACCATGCTGTGGTTCCACCTTGTCCTGTCCCTTCCCACGTTACCTCCATCTTCCCTGGAAAATAATTTTCTCAAGCCAAAGGACACAAATATTGAGAGTGAAATATTTATAATATTTATATTTATAATATATAAAGAACTCTATAATTGATAAGAAGACACAAAAGAGAAGAAAGGAAGGAAGAAGGGAGAGAAAGAAAAGAAAAGAAGTAAAGAAAATGGCAATTCAGAGACAGGCAGGTCTGGACAGCCACAAACATCTGAAAAGATACCCAAACTCATCAGAGATCAGAGAAATGCAAATTAAAGTAACTTTATATCTACCAGACTGGAAAAAATGAAAATGGCTATTAACACCTTTGCTGGCAGTGATGCAGAGAAAAGGGAACTCTCCTGCACCCTTGGCCGAATTGCAAATGCTCATGGGCACTTGGGAAAGTGATCTGACGACATCTATTAAAATGAAAAATTTTAAGTTTTGACTCAACCGTTCTGCTCCGGGGAATCTACCGCACAGAAGCCAAAGCACCCACGGGCTAATATATTAGGATATTTACAGCCACACTATCTGTAATGGCAAAAACTTGGGCAGGGGTGAGGCTGGAGGAGGCAGAATAAATCATGGGACATTGGTGGTGGCTCAGCTTATAGCAGGGAGGCGGGTGCAGGCTGAAATGTGCTTAGCAGGGAGCCCTTTGCCCTCGCCAGGGGAGCTTGCACCTCCTGTGCAGAGCTTGCTCTCACACCTCTCCATCTCCCCATCCCTGGGGACAAAGTGTGAGAGGTAACTCCTGCCCCACCTTGCCCCTATGGCTAGCAGCCCATGGTCCCCTTTCTTCGCTGTTGTACCAGGGAGGAGGAGGCAGAGTCTCAGATCTCTCCCCCTGACTAGGGCAAAGTTGCTTTCCTTCTACCAGAAGCAGCTCAATTTCTACTCACACCCCTAGAATTAGCCCCTCTTCCTTTCTGAGATCTTTCCCTTTGCTGACTCCAGCGCCCAGCTGTGATTCCTGAGAGTGGGCAGTAGCACAGCAGGTACACATCCGTATAACTGTCCACACAGTCATCTGTGTGCACTGCGTGTGCCATCTCTACTCTGTCCTTCCAGGGTAGGCAGCAGCACCCTGTCTCTCTTTCACGATCTGGGGAGCCCGTGGCAGCAGGGAGCCTGCCTTGGGCATCATTTTGTCTTCAGTGCACTGCTGGGTGAAATTTTGATGGCTACAAACCTGTTTGTTAGGTTTCCCCCACCCTTTCTTTTCACCCCCTCCTGTCCACTAAAGGAGTATCTTTGGTGACACACAGTCAGCAGAAAGAGGATAAGGTGAAAGGGAAGGGGAGAGGCTTTAGCCAGAGTGGCCAAGCCAAGTCGCGTAATGAAGAGTTTCAAGTCTGTTTGCCAGGTTCTGTGTAGCTGGGTAACATCTGCAACTGGGATCTGCTAGCTCACTACTCATTTCAGATCTCAGGCTGAGCAGACAGCCTCCAGGTTATAATCTAGTTTTCTGTGTACATGCATCTCTGAGCTTCAAGGAAGAGCAAGTACCGAGCAGCAAACACATGTATGTACCAATCTGCTTGACAGCTCTGCTCCTTTTCATCAACTTTCTGGTTTCGTGAGGCAGGTACCTAGAACTCACTCAGCACTGGAGTAACTAACAGTTTAATTTCTCAGCCTGCACAGCAGGAGCCAGATTTGGAACGTGAGATCAGATCAAGGAGCTGCCACATGGCAGGCACCCATCTGGAGGGCCAATCAATGGCCTTCCCAAGGTGATTTATCCCTCCCGGCAACAATCTCCCCAGAAACTTTTCTTTTCTTTCTTTCCTTTTCTTTTTAGAGATGAGGTCTTGCTCTGTCACCCAGGCTGGAGTGTGCCATGGGGCGCAATCATAGCTCACTGTAACCTGGAACTCCTGGGCTCAAGCAGCCTTCCTGCCTCAGCCTCCCAAATAGCTGGGACTATAGGTGTACACCACCATGTCTGGCTAATTAAAAAAATTTTTTTTGTAGAGATGGGGTTTTACTATGTGGCGCAGACTGGTCTAGAACTCCTGGCCTCAAGGGATGCTCCCGTCTCAGCCTTCCTTCAAGCACTAGGATTATAGGCCTGAGCCACTGTACCCGGCCAGCCCCCACAAGCTTTTCTGATAGAATTACACAACTTCCTTGTTGGTGGCCTCTGTAGTGTTAAGAATGAGAAAAAATATTCCCCACGCATTGCTCTGTTGCCCAGGCTGGAGTGCAGTGGTGCGATCATAGCTCACTGCATGCTCAGACTTCTGGCCTCATGCGATCCTCCTGCCTCAGCCTCCCAAGTTTCTGGGACTATAGGAGCAGGCCACCACATCTGGCTCCCAGCCATAATTGTTTTCTCAGTTGCTCATTCAATAATGTTGAATGTTCTGGAAATCGTATAAGGACTGAGGACTGATGAAAAAGACACAGCCCCTCATCTGAGCTTGAGAAACCACAGCTGTAGGGTAGACAGACCGGAAATACAGTAAAGCAATATAGCATGCAAGCACCACAGCTGTCATGTGAGCTGCAGGGGCACCAGGTAAGAGATTGATCAACTCTGCTTAGATGGTCATGTCCTCAATATTCTTTATTTAGAAGAAAGCCCATAGAGTATAAAAAAATAAAAGAAAACTCAGACTTGAGAAGGAAAACAAATCAGATTTCACACTGTCAAAAAAATGAATTCAGCCCACAAAGAAAGGTATTTTAAAATACACGTGGATATGCACTGTAAACTGAATTTGGCATACAAATCCAGGTTACCTACTTAATCCTTACCTTGGCTTTTTTTTTTTTTTAAGACAGAGTCTCACTGTGTTGCCCAGGCTAGAGTGCCGTGGCATCAACCTAGCTCACAGCAACCTCAAACTCCTGGGCTCAAGAGATCCTTCTGCCTCAGCCTCCCGAGGAGCTGGGACTATAGGCATGTGCCACTATGCCCAGCTAATTTTTTCTATATATTTTTAGTTGGCCAATTAATTTCTTTCTATTATTAGTAGAGACGGGGGTCTCGCTCTTGCTCAGGCTGGTTTTGAACTCCTGACCTTGAGCGATCTTCCTGCCTCGGCCTCCCTGAGTGCTAGGATTACAGGCATGAGCCACCGCCCCTGGCCTTATCTTGGCTTTTTAATTGACGGATTAAGCCAGTTCATCCTCAGGGACTCTGGCAAAGAAAGACCATTATTTTAGTTGAGCATGGCATGTATTGGCAAAGTTTTTGGTTAGAAAGGAGAATTGGTTATAAGGGATAAAAGGGAGCTAGGGAGGAGAAAGGAATTTATTGACTTGCATAACTGAGATATCTCTTGGGAGAGTTCAGAGAACTGAAGGACTACCTTCATTTGAAGGACCATCTTCGATACTGGTTTACATCTCATGGTCTGGGATAGTTTCCAGATTTTAACTATCTCATCCCCATTCCAGCTAGCAGGAAGGAAGAAAAAACTGAAAGGAAGAAAAGAGGTGAAGGGTAATCACCCCATCTTTTCAGGAGGTTTCCCTGAAGTTGTCACTCAGAACTTTCCTTATATTTCATTGGCCAGAACTTGGTCACATGACCACCCCTTACTGCAAAGAAGGCTGGGATATGTAGTCCTCACTTTGTAAAGTCATGCACCCCACCAATAATGGGTATCCTACTGCTAAAAAAAAGGAGACAGATATAAAATTAGACAACCAGCAGTTTCTGATGCATTTCCACTGTCTGTTAACTTTTCTCTATTTTTTCTACCCCCCCTTCTCTTAATGTTGCTATTGTCTTTTCTCCCTCCATGTCAGGTTCTTCCTGACAGCATCGCCTGTGCCCTCTCAGGATCCCTGACCACTCATTAGCCTTATTTCATAACAAGCCTCAGGATGGGGAGTGTGTGAATGGGTGAGGAAAACAAAAGAAGGGTACTGAATAGGCTACACTAGAATTTTCCTTGTGAATAAGAAGAAAGAGTCCCTAAATAAGCATGAATTAATTTTTGACATTTTAAAACATATATAAATTTGTGTTTAAAAATAAAGAAACAAACTGTATTTATAATAATGACATTTAAAAAATGTGACTAAAAGAGTCCAATGAGAGTAGTAGAGCCTCATGTCTATACAGACCTGCATGCATGGTGGGTGCTCTGGTATTCTGGGAATGCCCCAGAAATAATTGAGAGGAACAAAACTGAACAGACACATCACAGCATCCATCACACTCACTCTCCTAGATTAAGGAATATAGACTCAGGCTGTGCATATCTTCTTGTTGGCTCCTTGCCTCATGGCTGCAAGACGGCAGCCACAGTGCCATGCCATAGTGTTAAGGCAGGAAGAAGGGGAATGAGTAAAAGGTCACGAGCCTCTGTCTTTTAATTTAGGGAACAATTTTTCTTAGAAATCTCCCGACAGACTTCCCATTTCTCAGTGGTAAAGTTCAAGATCTCTAACAACCACCATAGCATGGACAGTGGGTAATCAGAGCAGATGAAATGTTGGTTATAGCCCTGGAGCAAAGTCTCGAGGGCTCCCTTCTATGCCAGATGTAACCATGTAGATGCCGGATTGTGGGGAGACGCAGCGAGTATGGGGCAAGGGGAGGGCAGACCAGGGAAGCAGTGTTAGTCGCTTGGTATAGAAATATTTTAGTATTTTAACAGCTAGTGCCACCATTCTGGTGTGCTCCAGCTAAATATCAGTCCTGCTCTTACGTCTCATTGGCCAGAACCAAGCCACATACTGTCTCCTAGGACAATTACTACAAAGGGAGGTGGAATTGCCCTAACTGGTTTGGACTAATCATGGTTCATTCCTGGGGATAAAAGTGGTGTGCACCTGCTAGCTGAACACGGCTGAGTTTCTGTTATCAGGCGCTCATTCATCCAACAGACATGTCTTGAGCACTACGTGCTGGGCATGGCATGCAGGGTGGTGGGAGGTGTGGCAGGGGCACGTGATGGCAGGTGAGTGCCTGCCACTGTTCACATCTGGGCTCACTCTTGGTATATCCCATGGGTTTGGACAAATGTGCAGTGGCGTGTATCCACCATTGTAGTACCACACAGAGCGGTTTCGCTGCCCTAAAAATCCTCTGTGCTCCACCTATTCATCTCTCCCTACCCCAAACCCCCCAACCCCTGATAACCCCTGATCTTTTCACTGTCTCCATAGTTTTGCCTTTTCCAGAATGTCAGATCATTGAAGTCACATAGAATGTAGCCTTTTCACATTGGCTTCTTTCACTTAGTAATATGCATTTCAGTTTCCTCCATGTCTTTTCATGACTTGATAGCTCATTTTTTTAGTACTGAATATAATATTCCTTTTGGTGGATCTACCACAGTTCATTTATCCATCCACCTATTAAAGGGCATTACCACAGTTTTTTCATCTGTAAAATGGGGATGATTAAAATAGTATCTATCTCATGGAGTTAGTACTAGAATTAAACAGGAGAATGTTGGAGCATAAAAAATGGTTCAAACTATATCAAACAAAATTCTCAGCTGGAGGTACCATCGGTGGCCCCCTAGGATTTCCTTTTTGTTAGTTTTGTGCAGTTGCTTGCCTTCAGGCAGAGCTGTACTCAAGTCCCCGCCAGCTGGTGCGCATTTAGCCTGCTGCTAGACTGCCAGGGAGGGGACGCTACCACCTGCCCAAGCAGCCCGTCCTGTGTGTCCCAGCCTTCTTATCTAGTTGTCATCACTGGCAATGTGAGCTGCTTGTCTTTTCTTTTTTTCCCAGGGGAAAATTCATTTTTAAATAAATTGTTCCTTTCAGAAGAAGACTTGGATCTTACTGTTTAGTCATTTTAGTGCAAAGTAGAAACGATAGTTTGCCTTAACTCACACCGGGACTTGGGGTGCTCACCACAGGCCACCACTGGGCTCTGATCGTCAGCTGGCGTTGTCTGTCCTCCCGTGGGAGCGTGGTCGGTGGGGCCACAGTGCCCACCGACTGCTGAAACCCTCCGCTTTGTAGGAAGAATATGGATTAAATAAAAATCCTTCTGTGAACCAGCCTGTAGTCATCTGAGCCCACCTGCACTTGTCACTCTATCACCCGAGTCAAAATAAAGCATTCCCAATTTAACTCACATCTCAGGGAGGGAAATGTCTATTTGCTCCCAAATGAAACCCGTGATTCTGCTCAGAGCTGACTCTGCTTTGTGTTTCCAGAGCCCTGAGCTTGGTTTTATCTGATGTTACTCAGCCTCTCTCTCCTCGGGAAGGCAGCCTGGGGGCAGGCCTGAGACGCCGAGGTTCGGTGCTATACTTTTTGGTGCAGAGAGAGGGGCTTGCAGAGTCGCCTCTACTTCGCCCAGCTTGCCAGGTCTGAGGAAGGGGAAGGGTTGGACAGGCGGCTACAGGTGCTCCGCCGGCTGGACGACACACTCCCTGTGCAGTGGCTGGCCCAGCTGGCCAAAGCTGCCTGGGTCTTTCCCTGCTTGCCAAGCTGCTTTCCTAAGATCACTCTATAGGAAGGGAGGCTCGGGTAAGGGGGGGTCTCTCCACAGACTCAGGATTGCAGGCCCAGCAGAGCCGTGGCCGTGAGAGTTAGGGGACCCTGGGTTCCTCTTCTTGGGCTGCCCTTTGGCCTCTGCAGGGTGACCTTTCTCCAGCAAAGCGTATTCCTGACTGTACACCATGTGAATCATGCAATTCATTCCACACCCTGGTGCAGGACGGGCGGAGACCAGGAAGGACCCGCCTAGCTTGGCACTGTGTGGTGAGGCCTGCAAGAGTCAGGTCTGGTTAACAATCGGTGCTCTCAGAGGACCCCACCTGCTGTGGTCTGAATGTTTGTGCTCCCCCAAAATGTATACGTTGAGACCTAATCTACAATGTGATAGTATTAGAAGGTGGGGCCTCTGGGAGGCGATTAGGTCATAAGGGTGGAGCCCTCATGAATGGGATTAGTGCCTTTATTAAAGAGACCCTAGAAAGCTAGCTAGCCCTTTCCACCATGTGAAGGTGAAGCCAGAAGGTGCCATCTATGAGGAAATGGGCCCCCACTGGACACCACAACTGCCGGCCCCTTGATTTGGACTTCCTTGTCTCTAGAACCGTGAGCAATACATTTCTGTTATTTATAAGTTACCCAGTGTAAGGTATTTTGTTATAGCAGCCAAAACAGACGGAGACCCTCTTCTTCTGCTTTCCCGTTCTGCAGGGACTCTGGGTGGGGACAGATAGCGCTGTCATCAGAGTGGCCTTGCCAACAGAGAAAATCTTCTTGCACAGGTGCAAACAGTGCTGAGAGCACCTGGGAACCCCCTAGGAGGCTGAGGCCATGAGCAGCCCCTCTCGCTGAGGGGAGGAGAGCCCCCGCATCCCAGCCAACTTAGTGCCAGCACCTGGAGATGACATCTGGCCGCCCCAAAGACAAGCCCTCCTGCCTCTTCTCACACTCGTGCAACCCTCTGAAGACTCTAAGGCAGGTCTTGCTAACCCTCACTTACAGAGGAAGAAACTGAGGCACAGAAAAGTTAAATGACTTGTCCCAGGTCACATGGCTATTAAATGACAAGACTGGAGTTCAAATCTCAAGGTATCTGACTGAAAAGACTCAGGCTTTCATTGTTTTTTCTGTGCTGCTTTACTAGACAAATGTCATCGGGCGACTATCAAGGATCATCAACAGCTGTTAAGGACCTAAGGACTTTGGAAAAAATTAAAAAGATCCAAAATGCATTTCTCCTCAGAAGTCTGGCAGGAATATATCCTCTGGGCCTGCACAATGAATGAGTGAGTGAGTGAATGAATGAATGAATGGAGTAAGTCAATAGATTTGTTCCCTTGGTCACAAGTAGAACCATGATCCATGGCCTCCTTGTGCTGTGCGTCCTCCTGCAGCCTCGCTCAGGAGGGGTCCTGGTGATCTCCTCCCAGGGTAGTGTGCCAGCCTTACCCCTTCTTGAGAGTGTAGCAGGAGAGCCTTGGACAGGGGGTTGGAAACAAGTCACTCAGGCTACCAGAGCTTCCGGGGCCCCCACTCTAAAATGGAGGGAGAAGCACCTTCAGGGCTGTCAGGAGGCTCAAAGGAGGTGACAGGTTTGGAAGCTGCTTAGTGAGCAGGAGGTGCAGCTGCAGGGGCGGCCTTGGAGTGATGATGGCTCTACATCTGTCCACAGCCAGGGCCCCAGGGGCTGCACCTCCTCTACCGCTGAGCTCGGACACCCACCGGGTCAGGCTATGTCCCCAGAAGACAGAGGGGATCCCAAGGGCCATTCAGACTCTAACGCCAGGCTAGCTAAAGAGAGGCCATTTTGCTTTATGTGTGCTTTCGGCTTGTTCTGTCTTAGAAGTGTAGAATTAGCCTGCTGCTTGCTCACACAGCTGCAGGACGCAAGATTAGAAAACGACCTTGAGGAAAAACAGATCAAGAGTCAAGAACAGGCCAACCAAAGACAGATGATGACAGGATCCCCACGATGACTTATTGTTTGCTGTTAACCCTCGAGCAGGTCATGTTGACTTGCACAGAGCTTGCTTTCTGCCACCAATCCCCTTTACCCACTTCCTTTTATAAATTGCTCGTCTTTGAGACAATAGTCCGCCATCTTCTCAGGCAGCTGGAATAAACCACATTTCCTTCACTAACTCTGGCCTCTCCTACCTGTGCTGGCAACAATCTGTCTATGTCTAAAGAAGAAAAACCAACACTGTTTCCATTCAAGAGGGATCACCTGCTATGCTGAACACAGCGTGGCGGGACAGTTAACCAGATGGTCTCTCTCTGGCATTGGAATTCCAGAGCAGAAGGACAAAGAGTGAGTGAGCCCTCACTCATCCCCTCCGAGTGCCCTGAGAGAACTCAACCCGCAGAGTTCCTTGGTTTCCTTCTGTATTTGTTTCCTGGGGCTGCCTTAATGAAGTACCAGAAACTAAGGGGCTCAAACAACAGAAATTTTATCATCTCACAGTTCTGGAGGCTAGACATCTGACATCAAGGTGCAAGCAGGGCTGGTTTCTTTGAAGGCCTCTCTGCTTGGCTTGCAGATGTCTTCATGTTCAAGTGACATTCTCTCTGTATTTATGAGTCTGTCTCTAAATTTCTGCTTTTTATAAGGACACCGGTCCTATTGGATTAGGGCCTACTCTAATGACCTCATCTTAACTGATTATATCTTCAACAGCCTTGTTTCCAATTAAGGTCACATCCTGCGCTACTGGAGGTTAAGACTTCAACATATGAATTTGGAGGGGGACACAGTTCAACTCATAACACCCTGCTTTCCCATTCCAGTTCCCCTGCCTCCCTGTCACTTCCTTGTATCTTCTCAATAAATCCCTTTTCATTTAAGTTCTCCAAGGTCTATTTCTGTTGCTGGCAACCCAAGAACTTGGACCAAACATGGGCTCCCATCAGCCAGAGGGAGGCCCCTGCCTTCAGACACAGTCCTGACTTCCTGGCCAGAACTCAGGCTGCTGAAGGACACCTTCACCTCAGATGCTACCTCTACCTGCTGAGGTTCCCTTAAAGGAGTCAGGGCGAGTCGTCAGGCAATAGCCCGCACAGGGCTTCGTTGGCTCAATCGCACAGGGGAGTCCTAGAGACACTGTAAGTCAGCCTCAGAGCTGGCTCAGTCAGGCGCTAGGGAGCTGGAGTGTTTATACCCCAAAGCAAACACCACCGGTTAAGGGCTTGGGGTGGGGGAGGTGTGTAAATTCTCAGGTAGCCTAGAGCAGTCCTCCAACAAAGAGATGATATACATGCTGGCTCCGGAATGGAAGCACATGTAATGTTAAGGAAGCAGTCAGAGGGGAAACAAGCAGAGCTCTGAGCGTCTGCCACAGTCTTCCAAATTCCCAGTCTCACTTCCTGCAACAAACCTACTGTGTGCCTTCCTGATTTGACCTATATGAGGCTGGCTCAGCTGGGGGGCTGGGGCCCGGATACCCAGCACAACTCTAGTTGCCTCTGCCCCTTGGGCTGGGGCCCCGTCTAACCCCAGCAGTGTTGCTGCCCCACCTGACAGGACCTGATGGCACCTCCTTCCACCCCTCCCCGCCCCCACCAAGTGGGACACACTGACTGTCCTGAGCAGTGATGTCCATTAATAATAGCAGCCAAAATGTACTGACCACTGTTCCAAGCACTTTACATGCGTCATCTCATTTAATCTTTATAGCAGCTATATGACACAGATGTATTGTTACTCTCATCCTCAGAGGAGGCACTGAGAGGTTTAATAACTAACTTAAGGTCATGCTGCTAGAAAATAGCAGAACCGGGACAGTCTGTGCATGTCCACCTCTAGTGCCTCCTCCTAGCCGACCCCCTACCGCTAGGCTAGAGCACTGGACATGCTCAGGTTCGAGGATGGGTGGAGATGGTGACTTAGACTCAGTAGAAGTTCCTTTGACTTTGGTTTACTTCCAAAGTGAGTGTGAAGGAGATAACTGTAATTCTGGTGCAAGTAAGTGGATGAGCTCCCCATTCCCTCCCCTGAATTTCACAAAGGCCCATCCTCAGTGGTCAAGTCTGGTGATCTTGGCATCCCTGGTACAATGAGACATTAGCTATAATGGAGAAGCGAGAACTGTGGGCTGCCTGCCTTTCATACCCTCAGCTGTACCAGCACCCAGAAATAACCTGAACCACCTTATAAAGCGATGATTCTGCTACTTGGTGAGTCATGTCACCAAACCTCATCTAAATGTGGGGGCTCTAGGCCTTGAAATTCTTGCAGTATCAGTATCGAGGAAATTTCCCCTTCTTGGCACCTGTGTTGCACAGGCCTCGGAGTTTCCCACTTATATCTACTCGAGAGCTGCCGGACATCCATCCTCTCCTGCCTTGGACATCGGCGCTCCTGGTTTCCTGGCTGGCAGACAGTAGATCACAGGACTTTTCTGCCTCCCCAATCATGTGAGCCAATCCCTGGTAATAAATCTCTTTCCATATGTCTATGTCTATCCTGTTGGTCTATTTCTCTGGAGAACCCTGGCTTATACAGCCCATAGCTTGTTTCACTTCAGAGATGCTCACAGGCCCAGGCAGGCAGTGGCTACTGCCCCTCAAAGGCTTTTCCTGAAAGGGTTGGCTGGGAAGGGGGCCCTTTGGGGAGTTTTGTTACGTGCTGTGGGCTGGACCAACTTCCCCACTGTAAATGGCTGTGCACAGCATGACTCTGGGAGGTGCTGCCTTTTACTGCACATCCTTGGCAATGTGGAGCGTACCCCTGGAGTCGTAGGGCTGGGTAGGGCAGCCCTGCCTGTTGTTAGTGTCCCATTCCTCCGCACTGCTCAGGCCCAGTGTACTGCATGTGGTGGGGAATCTTTGATGCTTTCCTCTTCCTCATCCTCCAGAGTCAATCAGGGCTTAAGTCCCGTTGAAGTCCTTTCTCCTAACTCCCTCCCTGCCCCACCCACATCAGTCACTTCCTTCGATTCCTGCTTCTCTAAGCACCATCCAAACCTCCTGGGCTCACGCCTGGATGACTGCAGCAGCATCTGAACTGGCTGTCCTACCTCCAGTCTCATCCCCTCCATTCGTTCATTATCCAACGTGCATTTACCAAGCTCCTGCCATACGTCCAGCACCCGCCCAGGCACTGCGGATGCAAAGAAATAGGAAGACACACACACGCACACACACATACACACAATTTCATGTTCCAAGTATTCACTTTCTACATCTGCACACACACCTTCTAGGGAGGTTTCTAAGTTCCCATTCTCAACCCTTAGGACTTTTGTTAGATTGAGCAGGATGATGCCCAGAGAAGCGAAATGGAAGAAGCCAGGAAAAAACAAAACCGAAAACAAGCACCAAGCCTAGAGAAGCCAGATTGCTTCACATCAGAAAAGGCAGAGCAAGTTAGAGAGTTAGCAAGGCTTGAGTTTCACAGCAAATGTGTTGGGAGTTTGGGGAAGAAAACTGCAGAGAAAGGGGCAGCTGCCCTGCAGGAGGGACTCTCAGAAGGTAGTCTTTTTAGAAGTTTAATCTCTTTAAAAAATTTCAATAGAGATTTTTTAAAATTACATCAGACTGATATTTTAAAAAATGTGACCCGGTGCTTGCATGGGCCTTGATGTGACCCAGGCTTTGGAGGAATAAGATATGGTTCTTCACTAACAGCACAGTCTCGTTGGCAGAGACAGCTACATTAACAAAATAATTCCAGTCCACACTACTCAGACTTCACTCTCTTTTCATAATTAATGTTCCGCTTTTCAAAGCCTCCCACGGCCTACCATTACCTATAGGAGAAGGTCCCAGATGCTTAGCCTGGCGATCGTTCATCCACTCACTCCGCCGGACCCCTTGTGTCGTCTCTGAAATCCACTGACTAGCCACACACCGGTCCTTACGGGTTCCAGGTCTCAGGTTTGCATCTGCAAAAGGGACATAGTACCTCTTTATTGTATTTGAAATTAAATATAAAAAGAGAGACATGGATATAGCCCATAATAGTGTTTGACACAGAGGAGGTTCTCAATAAAAAATCTACAGCTTCAATAAGCAAAGCAGACCTGTTAGGCACCTGGCATGTGCCAGAGAGCCTGCTCTGCAAAAGCAGGGGACGCCCGGGCAGAACAGGCCCGGTCCCACCCTCCCAGTGTAAAAACTGTCACAGTTCACCCCACACATGCCTTCCTGTTGTCCTGTTCCCTTCTCCCCATTCCGATTCTGCTACATTACCCCGAGCAGATAAGACTTTTATAGGTAATTCAAACAGCAGAAATGGAAGCTGGTTTTCCTATAACTGAACATAACTTTGCTCTTACCCTCATTTCTGCGCTGAGAGCCATTCCATCCCAGTCTTAATGGTTCCCTTCTTCCCCACCAGCTGGTCGGCCTTTCACTGCTCTCCTTCCTCAGAGACGGGAAGAAGGCTCTTCCAGTATCACCCTCACCCCGCCACCCCCGTTTTATTTACTCTATGGTGTGTGGTGGGGGTTGGCCCACTTTTCCTATAAAGGGCCAGATAGTAAATATTTGGGGTTTTGCAGAACATTCTGTCTTTGTGGCAACTACGCAACTCTGCCATTGTGGCTGGAAGGCAGCCCGCACGCTATGGAGATGAATGCGTGTGGCCGTGTGCCAAGAAATCCCTATTTACAAAACAGGTCGTAGGCCCTGGCTTGCTGGCCCCTGGCTTGTGGGATAAACACTATGAGCTCAGTCCTGGAGACTTTAGCTTGTGATACTTAGAGCCAAGCCTTAAAAGCCCACGAGACCCTTTTCCCCCTCCAGCCCCACACACAGCTTTGATTTGTTACTCGTTAGTACCTGTTAGTTATTAGTTACTGCCTCTTTGATAGAGATTTATTAAGGGCTCCTTAATGGCCCAGAGCCAAGAATCTGACTCTTCGTTCCTTGCCCCTGAAATCTGCCCGCGGTGGCGGGAGGGTCCCGCGGGTAAGGAAGCCGGGGAAATCACCACTCTTGTTCTCGAAAATTGTATCCCACTGCAGCGGTGGTTCTCGGAGTGAGCCCCAGGCCACAGCACCAGCTCTCCCTGGGGGAAGGTTAGAAATGCAGATTCTTGGGCTCCGCCCCAGACCTTCTGGAGGGCGACTCTGGGTGAAGCCTGCAATCAGTGTTTTCACAATCCCGTGGGGAATCCTGATGCCCCCTGAAGGCTGGCAGCCCTGTGCCTCGTTTTTTCCTGCTTCCATGGGTTTGTCCATGGAAGACACAGTCCTGACTTCCTGGCCAGAAGGCCAGATTTCCTCCTCCCATAAGGCTTCTTTCTCATGGTCTCTGCCGTCCTCCTTCCAAACATTCCACCCCTACAGCTCATCTAAAAATTGTGCGCTGCCGTGTGGCACAGCTCATGTGATCGCCATTTACTTCTTTTCCTTTTAACTTTGTGCACGTGCATGTTTTGTCTCTGTGATGGACCAGGAAGCATTTTCCAACGAAGCACCACGTCTTGCATCTTTGCAGCTCTCACATCACCTAGCAAACTTCCTATCGCATTTCGTTTTCCTAAAGGGCATCGTAAGACAGGATCGCAGCGCCCGTGGCGTTTTAAGGCAGTGCCCTGCGGGAATCTTTGGAAAGGAGTTAGGGGAGCAGAGAACAGGGAAGGGGAAAACACGAGCAAGGAAGCAGATTGGGTCCACCCTGGCCTTGATTTTGAGGCACAGGAGCCACACCCCATTTGAGGCAGAGGATTTGCATTCTGTTCGTCAGTCACGGGCAGCGAGCCACGCTGAGGTGCGCCCCTTTTGGGGCAAAGGGTGTCCATCGGCTGAGAGCCATTGCAGCCACCACAGCAGATCAGCCCAGGGACAGGCACGCTGATCCCAGAAAGGGGATCTGGGCAGAGCTCTAACACCTTCTCTGTCTTATACAAAGCGGGTATTTAATAAATATTGGGTGATTGATTGATTCTTTCTACCTTCCCTTCCCTCTCTAAATAAGAGACTCCTGCTATTAAAAAAGACACTACTGTGTGAGTGGCTCTCTCATCCTCACAAAGCATTTTACAGACACACAGTTGAAGAAATACCAAATTCACTTTGTGAACTGGGATGGTGTAGCCTGGAGACTCCACGCCTCCCTATATAGGGGGGTGAGTGTGGACCTGGGGGAGCAGAAGGGGAAGATGTACCATCTGGAACCATTAAGAAGCAGGAGAAAAAGTTACAGCCCCAAGTACCACAAGCATCTTTGAATAAAGCCAATCTCTCTGTCTCATCTGGAGGATGAGTCATTTCCCACTTTCTTCCCCTCATCCTCCGGAAGTCCAAGTCAAACAAGGAGGCTCTCCAGATGGTGCACCCACGACTGGGTCTTCTATCATGTTCTAGAGGATCCATTAGTCACCACCAGGAGTATGAAGACCAAATCAAGAGGCAACATGGCAGAGAAAGAGGGAGGGAGGGAGCGGCCCGGCTCCTGCCGGGCGAGCACAGAAGCGCCTGCGGCCTCACAGATGGTGTGTCATGCCAGACCTCCTCTGAGGGCTACTGACGTAGGGACAGGCCAGGTGTGTTAAACACTCCCGGGCCATGATTCACAGCCCTGGCTGCCCACCGGAGTCACCTGGGGAGCTTTAAAAAACACTGATGTCCAGGCCCTGGCCCTGAGATTCTGCCTTAAGTGGTGCATGGGAGCCTGGGGAGGAATATTTCTTTTTTTAAAGCTCCCTGGCTGGTTTCAACGCACACTTTGTGTTGAAAAACACTGTGGAAGCACTTGCAATTTATTTGAACTGCAGTCAATGTTTATTGCATTTCCCAAAGTATCTATCATCTATCTGCCCAGTCCTGTGTTTGGCACTACAGAGAAAACAAAGCAATTGAAACCAAAAAGAACAAAAGAATTGGGGAGTGAAGAGGTTTGAATTCAAAGTCCAATTCTGCTACTTGCCAGCTGTGTGACTTTGGGGAAGCCACGTCCTTGAGCGGGTGGCATTGTGAAGCAGGACTGGGGCTGAGGGCCCTCCATCCCAATCCCTCTACCTTTGCCGTTCACCTGCTGTGCCGCCTTGAGCAAGTCACACCACCTCTCTAGGCTTCTGCTTTTCTGTGGATAAGAGGAAAGGGTAAGACTAGATCACGTGTTTCCACACTTGGTTCCGAGAGCCAGGACCCTCATGGGGAGATGTCTTGGTTGAAGGGTGAAAAGAGACAGAGATGAGTATATTTAGGGAAGCCTCTCTTCTTCCGGGAAATCCCTGCAGTCAGTCAAGGGGTCCTGTTTGAAGCCCACTGTGCTAGAAGATGTGGTTCCAGTATGAAATTGCTGTGAAATCCTGTGGTGCAGTCTCTCTCTTGCTCTGGACAACTCCTCTAGTGGTACTTTCTGCCCTGAGCTGCTTACTGAATACTTTAGGATTACAAGTGGGAATTGTTTCTGGATCATGTCCACGAGGCACATTTTCCTCCTGAGTGCACTGCTACTTCCTCCTCCCTGACTTCCTCTTGCATTCTATCACTGATTCCTTCTACTTGGCAAGTTTGTCTTAATTTCCCATCCTCTCTGCCAAGTTTCTTTTTCCCTGTATGATGAGCTGGCCTTGAAGACAATGATGCATATCTTGGCCAGGCACGGTGGCTCACGCCTGTAATCCTAGCACTCTGAAGGCTGAGTCTGGAGGATTGCTTGAGCTCAGGAGTTTGAGATCAGCCTGAACAAGAGTGAGACCCCCCCCAGTCTCTACTAAAAATAGAAAAATTAGCCAGGTGTGGTGGACCATGCCTGTAGTCCCAGCTACTCAGGAGTCTGAGGCGTGAGGATTGCTTGAGCCTAAGAGTTTGATGTTGCAGTTAGCTAAGCTAAGATGATGCCACTGCATCCTACCCAGGGCAACAGAGCAAGACTCTGTCTAAAAACAAGAAATAAAAGAAAAAGAAAAAAATAAATATATATATACGTCTACTGGGGATTCTAGAAAGGGGGGACTTCCCAAAGTGTGCATTCCTGTAATTTCCATGACTCAGCCCGATCAGGGAGAGTGATATCTATTCCAGCAGTTGAGCCTGCTCTAGCCTGCATTAAAAGGAGGAGGAGGCAGAGTGTTTCCTAATCAATATGGCTTTATTAAAATTTTATGCCTTGCAAGCTGTTACAGGGCCTAAATCAAAACCGGGGGTTTATGGCCACAGGGGCCAATAAGTGTTGTCTCCAGCTCTTCTGTGTCAGTTCAAGTCTTCTGAGAAGCAGATGCCCAGGTGGGATTAGATGTGCCGGAGATATACAGAGGGAAGAAACTCTCAAGGATAAAGGGGAGGGATCAGGAGGAGGCTGGGGGAGGTTCTGACCACAGAGCGCTCTGAGATCTGTGAAAGTAGAGTGGGAAGGGCAGTGCGGGATGGGAATAATCTCAGACTGCAGGGAAGCCCTGGTGAAGTCTCAGCAGGTGGTGAGGGGTCCCCAGACAAAGGCTGCCCATTGGAGGAATCCCACACTGAGCAGGAGCACCCAGCTCTAGGACCCTCTGTTGTGCTTAGTCATTGGCTGGAGCAGCCATAGGAAAGCATGGTCCTGGCATGGTCGCCACTATGGGACAAAGGCGTGTAGCTGAAGGCTGTCAGTTACCTGTGCTCTGGTAGGAGGTTGGAGGGGGACACCTCCTTCCCTGCCTTGCCTCACTCCAGGTTCAGCTGATGTAGATTTCACCTGAAGGTCCCCAAGAAATTGTAGCACCCTTGTCATGGGTAATCCAGACTCTGTTGGAAGGTACCCATTGGGCTGGCTCTGGGTATAGCTGGAGATGGTAGCTGATTAGATGGCAAGATTTGAGGACCCTGGAAGTGCCCAACCCCTTTGAATATCCCCACCATCATTTGACCTGCTGTTGGACATTTAAGTCATTTTACAGGGTTAGGGCTCTTTGGAAATGCAGACATAATGATAGTAGCCTTCACATCGAAGAACCCATTTCCACTTAAATCCATCAATATTTCATCAGACCATGACAGCAGCTCTGGAAGGAAGCCTGGGAAGGTATAAATTTCTCCCACTTACAGATGAGAGCTGGACTAAGGGCAAAGTGCTGACCTCCTCCATTCACTCAACAGTGGTTTACTGAGCACCTATTATTTCAGGTTTCAAGCATTAAGAATGCAGCTACGTCTTTTTGACGGGTAAAATCCCTGCCCTCAGGGAGCTTATACTGCTGTTGGGAGAGAGAGGCGATAAACACATAAATGGACTAATTTCAGACAGTGGTAAATGCTATGACGAAAATAATAAGGTAGAACAATAGGGCAAAACGTGATGGGGAGAGGTGGAGAGAAAGGCTCCCCAGGGTGCTTGGGGAGGCTTCTTTGAGCTGTGAGTTTGCTTTGCATCCTGAGCCAGGAGGACATGCAAGTCATGGAAAGATCTGGGCGCAGAGCAGGGTGGGTGGGGATGAACCACAGGCCCTGCAGCAGGAACAAGCTGAGCTTAGGGCTCCAGAGGGCAGGTGGAGACCCAGGGGAACAGGGCCAGGCCATGGGTGGAGAACTGGCAGGGGCTGTGTAGTGAGTTTGGATTTTTATTCTAATTTCAATGGAAGCCAAGCCATGAGAAATGCTAGAGCAGCTCTAAGAGGTTACTGAGGTGGGAGAGAACTCCACTAGGGGCGAAACCTGCCAGCTGGCATCTCGTAGTTCCGATAAGCTTCTGCACAGGGGGCAGGACCCATCTTCTAGAGGTGCCTCCACGTACAAAGGCAACCTGGAACCGCATTGTTAGGAGGGTGGTGGCTTCACCCGGGAACTTGTCGCAGGGGAGAAGAGGGCAGAGGAGAAGCTCTAAACTAGCCTAGACTCCTCCTCCCTCCCTCCCTGCAGAGCGCTCAGCCTCTCCGTCAAAATCATGGTTCTTAGCCTTGGCTCACATGTGGATCATTTGGGAAGCTTTAAAAAAAAATACCAAAGGCTGGATCCTGCCCTAGTGATTCTAATTTAATTGGTCTGGGTTGAGAGACTAAATATACAAATGGACAACAGCCATGCTATATATAAAAATAGAACTATGACCCACAATCTGCAGCAACCAGTCCGGGAAGCCCAACCATAGACTCTGGAGCAGCTGGGCCCAAACACTCAGGATTCAATCAATAATTGCCGCTGCCGAGTTTGGACCCTGCTTCCAGTGTGGGACCAACAGGGGGAGTCAAATACGCACTCCTGACTAATCCCGTAGGATGCTCATGCTAGGTGGCTACCCACAGCTTACCCCCAGACCAACCCTGAGTCAGGCACACCTGAAGCCTTCCCTCCTTTCCATGCAGAGCCTTCCCACTCCTCCGCCTGCCTTTGAGTCTCTACCAAATGCAGATGCCCACTCTTCACCCAGTCAGCTACGGCTAAGGGGTGAGGTCCCACTGTGCAAATGTGGTGCCTGGTGGCCAACCTTGGAAGGAAGAGGGAACAGCTTCCAGAGAAAGGGAGGATCTATGATGCACAGACTGGGTAGACACCTCAGAAATTCTTGACCATAGCCTTGTAAGCCACGGCAAGAAGTTTGGACTTTGTCCTACAGGCAATAGTGGGGAAAGAAAGGAAACCCAAGATGGGACTTGTCAGTAGAAATGTAGCCCGCGTGGAGGATGGATCACAATGGTGAGAGCCTGCAGGCTGGGAGGCCGCTTGGGAAAGTGTCAAAATAACCAGGCCACAAAACGATGAGACCCAGATGGACAAAGGTAGTGAGACAGAGAGGCATTTTAAGGATGGAAACTAGGAGTTGGTGGCTGATTGCAAGTGAGGGAGCCATGTTCCCTGCCGGTGTGACAGGGTGGACAGTGATGCCGCTAAGTGGGACAGGGCTAAGGAAGAAACAGCATGGGGAGGAGTGTAGACGATGGTGTGGGGAGAGTGAGGCTAGTGCAGAGCCCACGAGCTTGAGAGGTGACCACGGGAAGAACTGATGGATCCCTCCCCTGTTCCTTTCCCCCCAGACACAAGCTTCATTGCCAATAAAGGAGAATTGCGTGGCATTATAAAATTATTCTCGTTGTTGGTAATTGTGAAAGCAGGAGAAACCCACACACACATTTGGTCACCGAAATATTCTGTGCTAATAATTGTTGTTGAATGAGAGAATAGGAATAAAACCACTTTGAGTTTGTGTTTTGACACACCCTCAAAGGCAAAATCTGGGATGATTTAAGCATCAAAATAAATCATGATAGTAACATTATAACCCACTGAATCAAACAGGAATCATTTAGTTAAAACTGATATAAATAAATAAATGGGAGAGAAGGGAAAGCTCTTTTGTTTATAGTAGAATACTAATTAATAATAAATGTAGAAAAATGATAAAATTAGAAAATTACTATTTGGCAATCATCATGGTAATAATTGATTCATCAACTGAATCATTAACAGATGGTAAAGCTAGTGGATCAAAGCATCATGAACAAGAAGATAGTTTCATGGTCTCATAGTATTACTCTGTAAGATACTTATTCATTACAAAGAAAAATATAGTAACTTTACATACAGTAAAGTTATAAAACTATCAGACACCATCATAACCAAATATTCATGTTTAATATCACCAGTAATAGGATGAATCAATATTGCTAAATTTTTGGTATCATACTCTGAGAAAAGTACAACATACCTTTTGTTATATTTCTGCCAAAAATATATAACCTGAATCTAATCCTGAGAAAACACCAGATAAATCTAAATGGAGGGACTGTATTGTCCAGTGTCAATGTCACGCAAGGCAAAGAAAGCCTGAGGAACCAGCCCAGGTTAAAGGAGGTTGTAGAGACACGACAAGCAAATGCAATGAGTGACCCAGGACTTAGTTTTGCTAGAAAGGACATTTTGGGGACAATTGGAAAAATTTGAACAAAGTCCGTAGATTAGATATTAGCAGTATGAAATGCAATTTTCTGACTTTTATAATTATACTGTTTATGTAAGACAATTTTCATGTTTTTAGTAGATATTCACTGAATTATAGGGGTAAAGAGGTATCACATTTGCAACTTACTCTCACAATCGTGGGATGGGGCCAATCTTAACATTTGGGCAATTTGAATGGAAGACATACGGGATTTTTTGGTACTGTTTCTATATCTTGTCTGTTTTATTTTTTAAACATTAGCAGTTTTTAAAATTTTTATTTATTTATTTATTTATTTTGAGACAGAGTCTCACTCTGTTGCCCAGGCTAGAGTGAGTGCTGTGGCTCCAGCCTAGCTCACAGCAACCTCAAACTCCTGGGCTCAAGCGATCCTCCTGCCTCAGCCTCCCGAGTAGCTGGGACTACAGGCATGCGCCACCATGCCCGGCTAATTTTTTCTATATATATTTTTTTAATTGGCCAATTAATTTGTTTTCTATTTGTAGTAGAGACGGGGTCTCACTCTTGCTCAGGCTGGTTTTGAACTCCTGACCTTGAGCGATCCACCTGCCTTGGCCTCCCAGAGTGCTAGGATTACAAGCGTGAGCCACCGTGCCTGGGCTTTATTTTTATTTTTTATTTTATTTTTTAAATAGAGACAGGGTCTCACTCTTGCTTAGACTAGTCTTGAACTCCTGAGCTCAAGTGATCCTCCCATCTCAGCCTCCCACAGTGCTAGGATTACAGACGTGAGCCACTACACCTGGACCAGAAAGGATTTAAAAACAACTATTTTCTTATTTCTCCTGTTTCTGTGGGCTGTCTGGGGTCCAGCTGCTCAGTCTTTCTCCTGGCCTTATTCAAGATCTCCCACATCTGCCATCAGGAACATTCCAGAAGGCTCCACGTGCGTCTCCTCTCCTCTTGTTCTGTAGTGAGGGGCGGTGGAAGGTGGGCTCCACAGGGCACTGTGACAGCAGGACCTGTCTCTACATAAAGTCTGGGGCTTCTTCATCTCCAGAATTTTCCATGTGGTCTCTCCAACAAGGTAGCCGAACTTGTTACTTGGCCGCTCAGGGTTTCTGAAAGTGCCAAAGCAGAAGTCCCCAGACCTTGAGTCTTAGGACCAGAGGAGGCATGTGTTACCTCCACCGTGTTCTGTTGATTCACAAGGGCCACAGGGCCAGTCTGGAAGGTGCGGTTCACTTGGGTCCATGTTTGGAGACCAATTACAATAACGAAAACTCAGAGTTCCACCTGGGATGCAGACCACTATGCACGGCACAGAGTAAGGGATTTGTGAAACAGACAAGACCTCACACAGTATGGGAGGAACCTGGGAAGAGGGGAGGCTGGGCAATCAGCCGAAGCACTGGCATGGCTGGGCAGGCCGGAACTTGCCTGGGAACCTAGGAGCCAGGCACGGCAGGCTGCTGACGTGGGACCTCAGGAAGTCGATGGGTGGCTGTGGTCTCTGCATCTCGGGTGGGCCTGGAGTTGCTGTTGGTCAGGAGGACAAGGTGGTCACAGAGCCAGGGAGGGTGAGGACAGACTGGATCTGCCAGCACCTCTCCATCAGTCTTTCTCTGCACTTAAACCATGATGACATTCAGAAAATACTGGTCGCTGTTTTCTTTCTGTCTTGCAAATCACACACAAATTTCTCTTCGGCCAAGTCTACACTGGAACCACAGAGGGAAAGGGATTGCCACAAACCAAGATCCAGCTTTAGCCAAGTTGACAGCATGAAACCATCCTAAGGGAAAGAGAAAGGACCGTAATTGAGGGCTTACAACTTGAGCAGAATCTGTGAACACGTTTTTTGTAGCCAGAAAAAGACCCCAGTGCAAAAGGTCATGCATTAAGTACATTTGTTAAGCCTCATGAATATAATGAAACCATAATCAACAGCCTCACTTTCTCATGGATTGTGTTCAGCTGTAACTCCTTTGTACCAGTGGCCTCCAATAAAACCTCAGTGAACAAGAAACATGGCTGAAATTTAAAGCTTAGGCTAAATTCTTTTAAAAAGACCAGAAGAATAACAAATTCAAATCAGGAACTTATCTAAAACAGTTGTCTAGCTTGAATAAGCAAAAATGATGATGATAGCCAACATTTTTATACTCACTAGTATTAATTCTTACCAGGCACTGTCCTAAGAGTGTTAATTCATTTCATCTTTGTTAAAACCCTGTAAAATAGGCAACATTATTATTATCCCCATTTTATAGATGAGGACATTGAGGCACTGAAGGTTAGAAGCTCACCCAAGTTCACATGCTGGTTAGTAGCACAAAGCCAGGGTTTGCCCCCCAGAGTGTCGTGCTCATGCTGCTCTGACTCAGTAGGTGAAACTGTCTGCCATACCCTACTCCCATATCATTACATTCAAGGATTGGGTAATAAGGACATATGTTCAGAATAAGAGCCCTGGGCTCTTATTGTCAGATGCTTTCGTTTGTAATAAACTTGTTTCTTTGTTCATTTGTCGAAGATTAACTCAAAGCTTGTCATGTGCCAGGTATCACGCTAGGGTCGGGGTCATCACCATGGAAACAAAACCTGACCCAGCAACCCCTGTTCTCCTGTATCATGTAGTCCCGTGGAGGAGGAAGCCGTTATTCCAATGAGCTCCCAGATGAGAGCACAATTGCAGGCTGATGCATATGTTCTATGGAGGATGAGTCAACCTTCCTCTATTCCATTATCTTCTGCACATTCCAGCAGGAAAGTGTATGTGTCTTAGAGATCTTTTCTCTAACAGGGTTAAATTCCTTCTTAAATCTCATTTAGCCAGAATAACCAATTACCCGGAGCACCCCTACTCCCAGTGTTGGCCTTGCCTGTCCATCTCACTCAGATTCATTTTCCCTTCTCTTCCTAACATTGCTTTCACCTGGTGGGTTTGTTTGGCTACCAGCCCTCCTCCTGCCTCTGTTACAGATATGTAATTACAGAGATTAGAGGGAAAATAAGCAGTTGGTTAATTATTAAGTAGCCTTTCCCAAGAACACTGAGGATGTCATAAAATGGTATGCAGTTATCCCCTCATTAGATCATGCAGGCATGGAAAATATTGAGTGGTTTTAAATCTCTCCAAAAAGGGTATGAATGGAAAATGTGCAATTTAAACTAAACAACCTCTCTCACGCCTTAAGAGCATGAGTGATTGGAATGTTCCTTCATCCTGACATCCTTCCTAAAGACAACTGAAGCTGGGTTGACAGCTGGTGTCAAGACCATAAACAGAGGAAAGGACTTTTTACAAGTGGCTGTGGCTTAATATACTATAAAGCACAGTGCTGTTTGGGGTTGTGGCTTTGCCTTGGGGGTTGCAGGTGGAAGGTGCTATGGACAGAATGTTTGTGTCCCCCTCAGATTTGCATGTTGAAACCTTATACCCAACGTGATGGCATTAAGTGGTGGGGTTTGGGGAGGTAATTAGGTCATGAGGGTGGAGCCCTCATGAATGGGATTAGTGCCCTTTTAAGAAGAGATATGAGAGAGATAATCTCTCTCTACTGTGTGAGGACACAGCGAGAAGGTGGCCATCTGCAAGCCAGGAAGAGAACCCTCACCAGAACCTGACCGTGCTGGCACCCTGATCTTGGACTTCCACCTCCATGAGATTTTTGTTATAGCAGCCCAAACTGACTAAGACAGAAGGGGTGAAAGTACAAGAAAACAGAAACAAACATTATCGTAGACTTTATAAATTGTCTATTTTCATGTCTATTCACTTCACACACACAGCATTTTTATATTCTCAAATTTAATATTTAAGCATCTTAATTCTTTAGGAATGACATAGAAGTTTCAAAATCTGCAAGAACTAATGACTCAACAGTTACAGTTGTGTCCTTGAGGCTGGTGGGCAGGAGTTAGTCACTTAGTGTGAGGGGGGCTAACCAGCCTCCTAGCAGTCCCTCTCCATGTGGCTGTGTGGTTCTTGGTTATTACTTGGTCTCATTGAATTATCACACCCACCCTCTGGAGCAGTGGAGTGGCACACTGCTGCTCACCAATATGTCAGGGTCTCCTGTCTTTCCAGCAGGAGTATCACGTATCCTTGTCCCCTTGACATTAGGCTTGTCTTTCTAACTTGCTTAACCAATGAAATGAGTAGAAATGACACATTTCATGTCTGCATGGAAGCATTTAAACTGTCTTCTCCCACTGCAGTGATCTCAAAAGCATATGTTGATATTCAGGTGCCTTAAGACCAAAGGCCCCAGGAAAGCTGAACCAACCCATGGAAAACAGCTGCCCTGAAGAATTACCTGGACCCACAGTGGACATTTTGCATGAGTGAAAGATAAATTTTAGTGGTATTAAGCAACTGAGATTTTAGGGTCATTGTTATTGCAGCATACAATAGCCTAAACTGCCTGATGCAAGTAAATATTATTACCCTGATTTTAAAGATGAGGAAACTGTAGAATTGATCTGTGATGGTAAAAATTCAAAGATTTTTATGAACTTTCACGTCTTCTTCTCATAACTTACGATGACTTCTTTTTTCTTTCTTTCTTTTTCTTCTATCTCTTTTAAACCTTCTTAGCATTACAACTCTGGCCAAATCCCACCTCTTCTTTCCATTTGTCCCATGTTACTAGGATGAGATCCTAGAGATTGTGCCACTAAGTATTGTGCGCATAGCAGATGCTCAATAAAGATTAGTTTAATTGAATTACTTCCAATATTGGCATGCTTGCATTATTTTTTGAGATACAAAACAGCCCATTCTGTGATGATTTTTCTCAATCAGGAAGTCAAACATTTTGAGAAAAGTGAAATCTTTATTGCACATTTAAAAATCATTATTGGAAAACATATATTGAATGCCAGACACTGTACTATGCATTTTAAATAAATTATCTCATCGAATCCTGGTGTGGTAGGTAGTCTCCAAAGATGGCTGCTGTCAAGTCCCCTCTTTCCTGTGTGCATGTGCCACTCCCTTCACAAACAGGTGGAGTCCATTTCCCTCCCCTTGGACCTGGGTTGGGCTTGTGACTTGATTTAACCAATAGACTGAGGTGGAAGTGACACTGCGCCAGTTCTGAATCTACTTCTTTAAAGACCTGGCAGCTTCCACTTTCACCCTGAAAAAGTCAGGAACCACACTGTAAACAAGTTTGGGCTAGAGTACCGAGTAATGAGAGACCATGTGGAGAGGCAGAGAGGCCACTGAGAGGAGCACTGAGGCACCTGTCATGTGAATGAGCCTTCTTGGACCTTCCAGCCAAGCCAAATGGACAGCTGAAAGCAACAGTGAGAATGGCCCCAGCTGATGCCAAGTGAAGCAGAAGAACCATCCAGCTGATCCTTTCCTGAATTCCTGACCTACAGAATCATAAGAAATACTACAGTAGATCTTAGCCAAAAGGCCAGGAAGTGATAGAATCACAAGAAATAAAGTTGCTGTTCTAAGTAACTGTTTTGGAGTGATTGCTACACGGCAACAATTAACAGGAGCACCTGATACCAACCTTAATAATAGTACTTAATGATGTAAGTACTATTGAGGTCAAGAGAAGTTAAGAGTCTCCCTTAAGGTCACACAGTTAATAAGTGACAGAGCCAGGATGAGCACCCTGTTTCATCTAATTCCAAAGTCTAAACTCCTAACCATACCCTATATTGCCTCTGAAGTCAAATGGCCAGGCAGGGTGGCTCACACCTGTAATCCTAGCACTCTGGAAGGCCGAGGTGGGAGGATCGCTCAAGGTCAAGAGTTCGAAACCAGCCTGAGCAAGAGCGAGACCACTGTCTCTACTAAAATTAGAAAGAAATTCATTGGCCAACTAAAAATATATATAGAAAAAATTATCCAGGCATGGTGGCGCATGCCTGTTGTCCCAGCTACTCGGGAGGCTGAGGCAGAAGGATTGCTTGAGCCCTGGAGTGTGAGGTTGCTCATAGCTAGGCTGATGCCATGGCACTCTAGCCCAGGCAACAGAGTTAGACTCTTTATCAAAAAAAAAAAAAAAAAAAGTCAAGTCATTAGTTTAGGAACTTTAAAATACATTATGTATTACTTGGCCATTTCATCAACTCAACACAATTAGTATACAAGGAAATTAAATGAGAACTGCAAACTTTCCAAAGGTTATTATTTAGTAACCTCTTCTAGAGGTGATACATCATGACCTTCATGCTTATGTCACTTTTTCTCACAGTCTGAAGAAAATGAAGAAATTCTTTCATGGCTGTCATTTCAGCCACTGATGGCGATATGCTACAAGGAGTCTGGAATGATAAGATTATTGGATTAATGTGTGCCATGTGACATGACACATGCATATTGAGCATTTGTAAGATTAGGGAAACAACTGTGATATTTTTTTACAAATTAGTTTTAACTACATTCTATATTCATATGTAACGTAGTTGAGTATGGCAGGCTGGATTTTCTAAAGTTGGACATATCGGTGTCTCCCATTCCACCTGCTCTTCTGCCGTGCAGATGTGCCATTCCCCCATGATGTGGGGAGTCTACTTCTTCACTCCTTTGGCCTGGGAGGACTCCATGCCTGCTTTCATCAACATCATATGGTGAAAATGATCCAGTGCCAGTTCATGTCATAGCCCTCAATTGGCCTGGTTCCTGGAAACCAGCTGCCATAGAAGAAAAGCAGCTACCTGAGCCCCCCAGGCTATAAGAGGGCCAAGTGCATGCACAGGCCCTGGAGGACGGAGCACCACATAGGGGGAGAGAGAGAGAGAGAGAGAAAGAGAGAGAGAGAGAGAGAGAGAGACCAACCAAGGAGCACTAAATGGGCCAGACATGCAAGTGAAAAGCCTTCTTGGAAGTGGGTCCTCCAGCTGCACCAGATGTAGAACAGAGACAAACCATTCATCTGAGCCCTTCCCAAATTCCTGACCTACCAAATCATGAGCAAAATCAATGATTGTTTTAAGTCATTAAATATCGGAGTATTTTGTTTCATAACTATAGATAACCAAAAACACTGAATAATAAATATTTGGGGTTTTTTTTGAGAGAGAGAGAGAGACATGGGGTCTCCCTCTGCCACCCAGGCTGGAGTGCAGTGGCATCATCATAGCTCACTGCAACCTCAAACTCCTGGGCTCAAGTGATTCTTCCACCTTGGCCTCCCAAAGTGCTAGGAATACAGGCATGAGCCACCATACCCTCCTGAATAATACATATTTGAAAGTGACTGACAATTACTTTTTAAAATCACCCTCTATTTAGGATATAAGCCATATGTTACAGGCTTCCATAGTCTATGAGTTCCAGAGAGAACATATTAACATTAATGACCAAAATTCAGTGGCTCTGAGCCCCCGCCCCCTTGATTGCAACACCATAGACCCTGCCACCATCATCACTGTTCAATGCTCCCAGTTATTTCTAGAAATGCTTATGTCCCCCAAACTAATCTGTCAATTGCAATCACCATGAAGTGTCCCTATATTACTCCTCTTCTGCTTTAAATCCCACTTATTCATGTCCATTGCCTGAGATGACACTTAAAGCTGTCTTACCATCTGAATGGTCTTGTCACAGATGCTCTCTCTTCCACCAATCCCTGGCCTGTTGGGGCTGTGTGAGAGGACCCTAGAGTCTCACAAAGTCTCTGGTGAAACCAGTTCCTTCAGCTCTGACCTAGTCATGGTTTCTGTCCAGTTCAAGGCACCAGAAGGGGGACAGCCAGCCCACCATTGATCCCATTGCCCCTGATCCCATTCTCCCAGCCCTGCTCCTCTCTGGCAGCCACTGCACGGCACCCCCTCCTCCACTCCTCACAAAACTGCAGCTCTAAGGCAATTAGTGGTACAAAGGAGTTGGAATTTGCCGCCCCCGTCACCAGCCAAGATGCTCTGTTTTAAGAATTTGCAAGGATCTTGGGGGAAAAATAAGCAACACACAAACAAAATCCTATAAATATTCCTACACATAAATAAAACCTTTTAAGCATAGCAGAGAACTAAAAGAGTTCTCAAATGCATGTTTCATTTTAGACTTTTGCGTCTCTGCTTATGTCGGACAACCAGATATAGATGTGGGAAACTATAAAATCTGGAAGATGACCACAGCAGACGACAGGGCTCAGCCTCCGAGAAGGAGCAGAGAGAAGGTGGGAGTGAAGGGCAGAGAGAGGAAGGAATAATGAGTTAATAATGAATGGAGCCCATCTGCTCCCCGGGGACGGCCTGGAGCCTCCATTCCTGAGATAGTTAAATTATTGATGGAAAATATGGCCTCAGCTGACAGCTGGAAGACAAGCTGACAGCAATTTGAGTTGATTCTGCCCCCAATAAAGTGAGGCCACTCTGATCTTCAGAGCTGCTCAAGGCCCCAGCAGGTGATGATGCTGAGGAGGTCAGGGTTTCCAAAGGGACCATGACCCTGACCGGGTCTAGAGGCAGCAGGAGACCTTGGTCAGAAGGTTGGCCTTGCCCAATGATGTTCTTTATTAATGTGTGAATTCCCAGGGGCCCTGGATGGCTCCTCTGGGACTCCATGCAAGGGAGCTAGCTCCAGACACTTCCCAAGCAGTGCCCATTCACTGTGCAGCCTTGCTGACTTCAGGTTGGAGCCTCTACTAGTTTGCTAGGGCTGCCGTAACAGTGTGCCACAGTGTGGGTGGCTTAAACAACAGAGATCTATCGTCTCATAGTTCTGGAGGCTGGAAATCTGAGACCAGAGTGTCAGGAGCAAAGTGTCAGGGAGGATCTGTTCTAGGCCTCTCTCCTGGCTTCCGGTGCTGTGCTGCAATCTTCCATGTTCCTTGGTTTGTAGACATGTCTCCCTGATCTCTGCCACTTTACTTTTACATGGCTCCCCCCCCCCCCGTGTGTGTGTGTGTGTCCCTGTGCCTAAATTTTCCCTTTTTATAAGGACACAGTCATATTGGATTAGGGCCCACCCTAATGACCTCATCTTAACTTGATCATATGCAAAGACCCGTATTTCCAAATAAAGTCACATTCACAGGCACTGGAAGTTAGGACTTCAACATCTTTTGGGGGGAACACAATTCAAGCTGAAACATTTCTTTTCTCTGACTGACTCCTGGTCTCCATCACCAGAGAAGTCTCTGCATGCTGCCTGTCTCTGGGGCCCAACCTCAGGGGAAGGAATGGCCTTGAGAATGATTAACAGAGCTCTGGAGAGAATATTTTCCTTACCAGAAAAAATGTGCAACGTGCATCTCAGCAAAAGAGAACTGGAAAGCCCTAATCTCTCTCCCCACTTCACTAAGCCTTTGCAGGACTGCCAAAGACACTCTGTTTTCCTGTCAGAATTCCTTCACCTGGCTGTAGGCCCCATGGCCTTCCAGCTTTTGGGATAACTCCAGGGGCCGGCCCAAGGGAGTAGGGGAACAGGGTGCAGCTCCATTTAGGAAGCAGGTCTTGGGAGACTAAGAGCAGGTGTGGAGCTAGGTCTTAGAGTTGCAGGGATGGGAAGGCAATGTGCCTGCCAGCAAAGGCTGCAGCGGAGGCCCCCAGACAGTATGGGCATGACAGGGGTGAGTTCTTGAGTCTACATGGGGGCATCAGGAAGCCCTCGCAGAAGAGCTAAGATGTGAAGGATAAAAGGTACTTGCCAAGTAGACAAACAAGGAGAGAGCATTCCAGGCAGAGGGAACAGCATGTGCAAGGCACAGATGCCCTGGGCATCCTGTTGACCAGAAGCAACTAAGTACTGCTGGATCCTAAAGCTTAAGGTAGAAGGAGCAGGACACAAAGTGAGTCAGGCCGAGAGGTTTGGAGTATTACTTGAGGTGCTGCAGGAGGGTACAGGAAAGGGACATGGTGAGATTCGCAATCTAGATAGAGCTCTACCCAAGACTGTGCAACCAGGAAGAGCATGCAGATGTGGGAGCAGCATGGCAGGGTGGAGGCCAGGGGCTTGGTGATAGATAAGACCTGGCCCGTCCTTGGACAAGTTCCTGAACTTCTCTTGGTATCTCCCATGACCTGGGCATAACAGAATCTGCTCTTCAAGGTGTTGTGATTATGAGAAAACAATACAGGTGAGGTGCAGGTAAGTGGTGCCTGGCTTAGAGGAGGCCTTCAGTGCATAGAGGCTGTGAGCAGCAGCAGTACAGTGAAGACCCACTTAGTCACACTGAGATTATGCAAATTGAACCAGCTATACTCAGCAACTCACATCAAAAAAAGTGCAAGAGGGAAAACGGTATTTTAAAGATAACTACAAATTCTCTGACACTTCTCCCATAGATAGGTGGGGGTCTGTGTCCCCTCCCCTTGATTTTAGAAGGTTCTGTGACTACTTTGACCAATAGAATACAGTACAAATGATGCTCTCCAGGGTCTAAGAGCAAGCATTGAGGAACTATCGGCTTCCCTCCCTGTCTCTGGGAGTGCTCTCTGAAAGCCCGGGGTAGCATGTTGGAGACACTGTGCTCCAGTCGGCAGCCCCACCTGCGCTAAGCCCTGCAGCTGTCCCTGGAAAGCACCAGGCAAGCAGGTGAAATCATCTCCAGGCCAACTCATCACCAGCTGAATATGACTGAGTGACCTCAGCCAAGGGCACAGGGAAAGAAAATCCATCCACTGGAGCCCTGCCTGGATTCTGACCCACTGAATCCCAAGGTATGATGAGTGATGGTGTTTTAAGCCAATGAATCTTGGAGTGATCTGTCCCATAGCAGTAGCAATAGAGGACAGGGAGGCATCGAAGGGCCCCTGCAGGGACAGTGGGGCTGTGGCGGGGGCTTGCTGAGGGCTGCGGGAGGGCCAGGGGAGAGCTGGCCACTCCTCACATGAGGGTTGGATCCGAGTCTCAGAGGACGGTATTCTAGCCAAGACTGTTTTGGCTTCAAGAGATAAAAATCTCTTCAAACTAGCAAAGGTGACAAAGAAGTTCTTACTGAGAAGATGGAGGGACCTTATGGAGTCCATATGGACCTTATGGACCTTATGGAGCTGAGTGATATGGCCCAGGGTCTTTGAACTGGAGCAGGACACTGAGAAGGCCAGAGAGCCACAGAAGGACCCCCAGCCCCACCTCTATTTCCCCCTGTGTGCTTCTTTGCTGTTCCACTCTCTGCAAATCAGCTCCTTCTGTTTGCTCATTAGTTCGATGACCCCAAAATGGCTGCCATAGGCCCCAACCCTAGAATCCAGACAACTTCTAGTACCCTTTGTCACTCCAGGCCACAATTTACAGAATTAATTCTGGATCAGTCTGACTGATCCGGCCCAATTCTTCCATCCAGGCCACCCACGTCGCTAGCCAGCCAATGGCCACTGTTGTTTTGGCTCAGGTGATGCTCACTGGTCCAGTCAGCAGAGTCTCTTCCAAGGGCTGTGGGCCAGGCAGGTTACAGGGGAGTGTTTTGTGTTTGGTTTTGTTTTTGTTTGTAAGCTGGTGAAGAGAGGGGAGGAGAAATGAAGAAAAGGCCTGCCTGGCGAGAGCAGCAGGTGTGAGGGCTGGAAGTGTGAGAGACCACGCGCACTGGAGGCACCTTGGGAGGGTCAGGAAAGGACACCACCCAGAGTACTATTCCAGCAGTGACGGGTATGGCAAAGGCACCAGCCACCCAGAGCAGGCAGCACCTGGGAACAGCCGGGAGGGCAGGAATGCCTAACCGTCAGGCCTGCCTGGATCTGGTAGAAAGTCTCCCGTGTGTGCATTTTTACTGAAGGGTGTGGTCCTCCCTTATCAGCTCTCTGTGACCTCACTTCCTCCTTTACCAAATGAACGTTTCTAAGACTCCAGGAGAAGCGCTGGCTTTGTAGTGTCTGTCCAGGATTTGAGGGTCACGTTCAGGCCCCTGTGGAGTGGACAGCACAGTTATCTCTTCTAGGTTTTAGGGGATTTGATCTGCTTTTCTCTTCCTCAGCCTTTCTGGGAATAAGGGGAGGAGGAAGCAGTTTGAGTCCCACTGCAGGCTGTAGAGAGTTCTGGATGAGTAAGCACTAAAAACGTGGGAAGTTGCTGAAGAGGGTTTCTCAGCCAGCAATACTTTCTCCCCTTGCTGGGGCGAGTCCCTGCCACTCCGTGTGCTCCGATGACTCACTGAGTAGCTCTCTCCCTCGTCACGAGAGGCTGGTCTGACTGCTGCAGTCTGAACATGGGTGGCAGGGGTGGTGTACGGGGAGACAAGGAACTAATACTTACTGAGCATTTCCTGTGGCCAGACACTATGCTAGACACCACGTGCATCACCTTATTTAATCATCCCAAATACCTTGTGAGGGTTTGATCCCAGATACTCCGGATCCACTATGTGAATGTTTCCACTGTGGACGTCCCTGAGGCCCCCTTATTTCATTTTTTTCTTTTTCTTTTTCTTTTTTTTTTTTAGTTTGAGCCTCTATAATCACATGAGTCCCCCTTATTTCATATGAAGCTCTGGATACCGTCAGAAAAAACACTCAACACGTGGAAATAAGGCAGATAAAGTAGACATCCTTTCAATACCATAGCAGGTAGAATGCCACCTAAGGATTGGCTAGAATTTCGCTGTCTCATCAATAGCCACTAGCCCCGCGGGGTTATTGAGCGCCTGACGTACGGCCAGTCTGAATTGAGATGTGCGGTAAGTATATGATCTACACTGGATTTCAAAGACTTAGTATGACAAAAACTATAACATATTTTATTAACATTTTTATGCTGAGTACATGCTGAAATGAAAATATTTTAGATGCATTGGGTTAAATGAAATATATTATTTAAATTAATTTCACCTGTTTCTTTTTATTTTGTTTAACGTGGCTACTACAAAATTTAAAATTACGTATGTGGCTTGCCTTATATTTCTATGGGATGTTAGTCCAGTGGAATGTACTCGGCACAGCTCATTGTTTCCTATTAATTGAAAGTCCAAGACTTAATGAATTTACTTGTTAATTTATAAATATTTGTCCAGTAGAGATGTAATTTTTGTTGAGTGGACAAATAACCCCAAAGATTTATGGTCTGTTGGACATCAACTAGTTTTATATTCAACCCAGCCAATTGTATCCTAACATTTCATTGTTAAATTGCTTATAAATATCTTAGCTGGTTCTTTATGCTGGTCATAACATTTCATTGGCTCCCTCATTAATTGATGTGTTAAATACCATCTTGGACACATGTTCATTTTTTATTTGTCTGAGAGTCGTGATTTTTATCTTTTAGGCCAGGGCTGTCTAATAGAACTATAATATAGGCTACATGTGCAATTTAAAATTTTCTAACAGTCACATTAAAAAAGAAAAACTAATTTTGAAAATATATGTTACTTAATTCTATATGCCCCAAATATTATCATTTCTACAAATAATCAATATAAAACATTATCAATGAGATATTTTACATTCTTTTTTCATAGTAAGTCTTCAAAATCTGACATATCTCAACTTGGACCAGCCACATTCCAACCTCTTAATAGTCACACGTGATGAGTGGCTACCATACTGGGCAGGGCAGGTTTCACCCTATGCTTTGACATAAAGGACTACAACCAACAAATAAAGGCAGCTTAAGTCCTCTAGGGTTCAAGTGTGAGCTGGAAGGCGTTGTCTCTACAAAGGGATCTTTTGATATCCAAGGCAAACAGAGGGCTGGGGTAGCAGGAGTGGTGATGTACCTGAAAGTATATTCCAATACCTGGAAATTCCTGTCTCACCTTCAGACATTTTCCTCCTCTTCACTCAGGAGCTGCATGACCTTGAGCAAATCGCCTCCTCTCTTGGATTCTCAGTTTCCTCATTTGTAAAATGAGGAGGCTGGACTTGAAGATCTCTGAGGTTTCTTCTGTCACTGATGTGCCATCATTCTCTGCACTACCACTGGGGCAGCACCCTCTGGGGAAGACAGCCACCCTCTCTTGGAAGCCCTCAGGGACTTCCCAGGGTTTTCCTCCTGTTGTCACTCATCTCTACAGTGCTGAGAGGCCGAGAGATGGATATGCAGCTGCCTTCCTGGTCAAGAAGCGGCTGCTCCCTTTGAGCAAGTAGGGAGGCAAGAGTTTGGACATGCAGAATTCTAAGCAGTTGATTACCTTCCTCTTTGGCCTACAAATGTATTTTGTGGGGATCTCTTTCTTCCTGGAGCTGCTCTAGTTAATCATAAGCATTAGAAGATAAAGGGAGATTAGTGCTAGAATTCCCTCCTGAGGATCTCCACAAGACTGAGAAGGAAACTAGGAGCTAGAGAGTAAGAAAGAAGAAAGGGAAACTACGTGCTGCTTCCTCACTTAAGGAGCTGTAACTAAGTCTTGATTTCCGTAGGTAAAAGTCGCCGGAGCCCTGGATTAAGACAAGATTAGGCTATAGATTAGGCTATAAATGTTTCTTTTAAATAAAACAATGAGGGGAAACGAAACTGGATATAGCTTCTCCAACCCAAAAAGATGTATATCCTGCAGGGACCCAGCAACTAAACAAGAAAAGACCTAACCCGCTGGTGCCCCAAAAGCAGGACCTATGGGACAGAAGCTACAGGGAGGTCTATTTCTGTCTGTAAGTGGAGGGTGGGAAGGTCCTGCAAACCAATGAGCAGCCTCCAAAGGCAGGAGATGCAGGTCCTTGGAGGTCCAGGCAGAAGCCAAATGACCACATGGAAGAAATGATACATATGGTAGCTTAGAACCCTTCGTCTGCACTTCCCTGTTGACATTGTCTTATTCTATTGTTTAATAACAGTTGTGCTTGAATCCTGATCAGATGATGAGGTTCTGTACCTTTTATCTCAGCTGCTCCACATTGCCTGGCCCAGAGTAACTACTTATTAGATGTTGAATGAATGAATCAGCCAATCAATCAAACAAACAAATAATCAATGAACAAATCGATTATTGAATGAGTGAATTAATGAATAACTATGTGATTCTTACATCAGCTGGGTGGTTGGACTAGGTCATTTTCTCCAACCCTAAGCCTTGATAGTTCAATGAACTAGGGATGGATAGGAGAATATGACCCCCTGCTCCGATGCTGAAGCCTGGCAGGTGACAGTTCTTTCTCCTGACGTTTCCTCCGAGCAGAAAGACCAGGAGCTGGTGCAGCAGGGCTCCCTCTCTTCCTGGCAGTGACTTTCTAGAGGCTTCTCCCAACAGAAAGAGGGTGGGGGAGACTTGGGGGCAGAGATGTCTTCTGTCACCTCAGAGCTTCTCCATTCAGGCCCATTCCCATTTGTCCTGTCAAGGCCTAAGATTGACCTTATCATATATGAGAGTGGTAATGGTTCATGAGAGCGAGGACACAAAATATCTCCTCCACTGCTGCCCGAAATCCCACTCTATGGGATGTATTGATAATTCCTTTGCATCTTGAAGGATAGGCATTCTAGGATTTCTCTATTACAGTATGTATAAATCTGTATCAGCTCGTACCTTAGGCTGGAACCACAGCAAGAGGTGCTGGAGACCAACTCTGCTGCCTTCCTCCCTAACACTGCAGAGCATTGGACCCTTCCCTCCCCAGAGCTTGGGGTTTTGGTGTTGTTAGTCATTCCCCTGTTGGAACATCCAATGCCCCACACGTCCTCTGGGCTCTGTCCCTGCCTGCTCCTCCATGCCTGTCGCCCTCTACTTTCACACACAAACCTTGGGTTCACCCTGACGTGTGTCCCTCATTCCACTCCCCAGGCTCTGTTCCCCTCCCCTTCATCTGGCCTACCCTCCTCCTTCCAATCCAAGTCCAGCTCTGCTTGGCCAGCCTTGGATGTCCTATTTGGGATAAGCCAGTTAACTTGTCTAAATAGTTTCTTCAATATCAAAACAGCAAGATTAATATCAATTCCATCAGCCAGGAGCGGCAGCTCACGCCTGTAATCCTAGCACTCTGGGAGGCCAGGGTGGGAGGATCTCTTGAGCTCAGGAGTTTGAGACCAGCCTGAGCAAGAGCAAGACCCCGTCTCTACAAAAAATAAAAATAAAAAATATAATAATAATATCGACCCCATCAACCTCACAGGGTGGTTGTGAGAAGTTAGGGGTAATCCTGATTATGAAAGTGTTTGAGAAATTCAAAGTGCTACACAAATGTAGGCTTACCATAGCACCAATCCTAAAGGACCAGCAAACACAGGCACTCATGTAAACCTGGATTTTTAATGTCTGTCCTTGTTAAGTTTACAAGAAATTCGATTCATGGGATTGCTAAGTCTGTGTAGAAGTGTGGGCTGCAGGTGTGTTAAATGTGAGAGGGGAAGGAATGTTCTTTGGCACTTTCACCTGTACCATTTTTATCATGAAAGTCTAATAATAGTCCCCTGGACATTGGTGGATAAATCCACAGCGGACTTTTTTTCTTTCTTCCAGGCTATGCGTCTTTGCAGTGAAAGAGATTGGATTCTTGGTACCAGAGAGAGGACATGAATAAGTAAGGACTTTTTGTCTCTCTCCCTTTTTAGTCACATCTTCAGTTGGACACCTAATGAAGGACCTCAAAAGAGCCACAGCAAAAGCCATCACCTGTCTGAGCCCTGCAGCTCTGTCTTTTGAACCCCAGCTCCTTACAAACCTCCATTCTGTTCTAGGAGAACGTCTGATTCCAAAGCCCATTATAACGATCCTTTTAACAGAGGAGGAAACTGAACTGAAAGACGAGGAAGTTGTCACTTGTGCAAACTCACAAGCTGTCAGTGGGAAGTGAGACTAAGGCCTGACCTTCTCTCCGATGGCCCCTGGAGAATGCTTAACATCACAAAATAAATTCTTTTCAAAGATTGTTTTGTCCACTTGTGTTTATAATTTACAAACATGGGTCTAATATCCAAAATTTTCAAAAGGATATTCCTCCCTCCCACTTTTATCCGCAAGCACCCAGTTCTCCCAAGAGGCAACCAAACGTGTCTGTTTCCTGCATATTCTTTCAGAGATATTTTATTTATATATAAGCAAATCTATTTCCTTTGCCTTTTTTGGTTTTTCTTTTTTTCTTTTTTTTTACACAGTTGGTATATTCACTGACCCTCACCTGTCTTCTTTTACTTAACAATATATTTTGTAGGATTTTGCTTTTTATGGCTGTGTGGCATTCAATGTACTTTTTTCTGATGGAGATATAGATGATTTCTAGTCATGAGCTGTTTAAACAAAGCTGCATTGAATAACTTTGCGTATATGAGTGTTTCTGCAGGGTACCTTCCTAGAAGTAGGGTTGCTGGGTGGCAGGGGTGTGTGCTTTTGAAAGTGTCCTCCAAGGTGGTTTTACCAAGTGACACCCCACAGCAGTGCCCAAGAGTGCTTTCTCCTCACCAGCGCAGTCAGTGCGTTTTCACACTTCCTGATCCCTGCCGATGTCCCTCTGCCCTTGGACATGCACGTAAGGCCTGACTAGACTGAGTTCCCATTTTGTACCTGATGTGAACTTCCAGTTAGTTTAAAACCAGATGTTACTCTTCTGACAACTGATGGAAATATAAACTTCCAGGAAAAACAAAAACAAATCTTTTTTATATGGTACGTTGTAATTCTATCCCAACAGCCATTATATTTTTAGGGGATGATTTATTCATTATTTAACCAAGTCCCTTCTTGCCCAAGATGACACGGCCCTGGGTAGGGAACGGCTCCACCACGGCGCCCCAGCACCCCTGCACGCATCTATGTGAGCAAAGGCTTGACTCATGGTTTATCTGTGTTTTGGCAGATGGCCTTGTGGCCCTCCCAGGACACAGGGTCAGCGAGGCCTCTGAGGAGATGCTATGAGGCCTTGTCCCGCTCACTTTCCTACGTCCCCTGGAAGCCTGTCAGACTATCTCATTGCCTTGCAGGTTCTAACTCAACTGTGGGATTTCCTGACCCACACACCACAGAAAAAAGATAGAAAACCACCTTGCCACAGTCTGTAGGTGGCTCCTCGGCAACGAAGCACCCACCACTTTCACTGCAGTCAGGCGGCCCCTATCATTTTGGTGTCATCTCTTTTTGTGTGAGGGACCGGGCTCTGTGGAGCTGGCCTTGGCTCATTTCTCCTTGTGCTATGTGAGTGATAAACCATCTGAGTCCAAAAGTGACTCATTGTATCTTTGCTTATGGAATCAAGCAGACCTTGGTCTTGGCTTTGCTTCATGTTTTATGGGTAAGCTTTATACTCTGAAGTCATTCTAAATTTTTATTTTCTCATTCACTACCAAATATTTGTTCCATACTTCCTATAGGTCAGACACTTTACAAGACATTAATGCATTTAATATTCATACTTGCAACAACCCTATGAAGTAGGTGCTATTAATATCTCCATTTCAAAAATAAGGAAACTAAAGCCCAGAGTAGTTAAGAAAGTTGTCCAAGAGTACACAGTAAGTGGCAGAGTCTGGATTCAACCTCAGACAGGCTGCTCCGGATCAATGCTCTGAACCACTGTATTTTGCTGTCTTACGTTAACAGACTCCTATACTTAGGGCACCTTTCCTCAAACTGTGCTCCACACAACACTTACATCAGAATCCCCTGGATTACCCATGTGAAATGCAGTTTCCTGGGCTCCATCCACACCTATGCTGTGAGAATCATTGGTGCGTCTAGAAATTTCCGGATACCTAAAGGTGAGACATCCACCTTGCAGCAGTGAGGCACCTGGGGATGACAGACAGAGACTGGGTCCCTGGAGACCCAAGGAGCCACCACCCCTCAAACCCTGAACTCCCTACTTCTAGTCTCTTGTATTTGGAGAAAAAATTATTCCTGTTTGGTTAAACCACTGCAGTTGGGTTCTTCTTTCATGAAGCTGACTGTAATCCTAATGAATGTAGAGGATGTCTTTAAATAGAAGTGATATATTTGCTGATAATTTGATTTTTTGGAGCACGGTAGAATAGAATAATATAAGCCACATATGTGATTTAACATTTTCTAACAGCCACATTTTAAAAAGGCAAAAAGAAAAAAGGTAAAATTAATTTTAATATGCAGGCAGTCCCCGGGTTACAGACAACTGGCTTACGAACAGGCTCCCCATAAGGATAATTCACAATGAAATAATTAAATTAATAATTCGGGAGCTAGTTTCTTCCACTCATGTAAATGATTCCGCGTGGCGTGAGCGAGTCCCCGGCGCAGCATCTTTACCGCGCTGGTCTCACTGTTTGTACGGTCGCTTACGCACAGCATCACTTTGGTCTTAGCTTCTTTATTGGATTTTGTGAGTCTGTGTTTACCCCTATGACCAGGCCTCCCAAGTGAAAGTCCACCGCAAGTCCAGGTGAGCCTGCAGCGAAGAGAGAGGTGATCACAATGGAAATGAAATAATTAAGCCTTTGGAGAAAGGCCAGTCACCCATCATTCAGTGGGAAAGCATTGGGCTTTAGTCGCTTGACTATCAGAACAATCACAAAGGACACAGTGAGAATAATGGACCATGTGGAAGGCAGTGCTCCAATGAAAGCATCAGTTATTACTAAGCAGCGTAGTGGATTCATTATTGAAATGGAAAGGTTACTATTGATCTGGTTGGGAGACCAAAACAAATGTAACATTCCTATTAGCCTAGCATTGATGCAACATTAGGCGAGTGTTAACCTTTCATATTCTTTTTTGAAATTTCTCCCATCTAAACTTTTTATATGAGTTTGTGTTTATGCTCTGTTTGAATTAAAGAGTACAGTAGTTTCTGTAACTTATTATAGTACAGGGATATTCATATCATTGTTATAGTATTAAACTGTATTATTACCACGTATGAGCAGTTATAGTATTGTTGTTATTATTATTATTACTGTATATGCGCTGTTTACCAGGGATCCGAGTTACATACAAACTCGACCTAAAGATGTTCTCAGGAATGTGTCTCATCCATAATCAGGGACCGCCTGTATTTTATTTAACCGAATATACTCAAAGCATTATCATTTCAACATGACAAATACAAATTGTAATATTTTTGACATTCATTTTTTTAAAACTAGGTCTTTGTAATTTGGTGTGCATTTTACTTATGGCACATCTTACATCAGACCGGCCACATTTCACGAGCTCAACGGCCCCACGTGGCAGCTAGCGGCTGCTGTATCACGCAGTGCAGTCCTGCAGCTCCACACCTGTGTGTGACCTGTTTTATGCTCTGGTTCTCCAACTTGACTGTGTTGGAATCATCAGGGCAGCGTAAACAGACGGTACCTGGGTCCCCCCTCAGATATTGATATGTAGTGGGTCTGAGTGCTGCTAGGGAATCGGGATTTCTGGAAGTTCTCCAGGTGAGGCAGTGAGCAGAATCACTGCTCTAGAGTCCTTATCCCTGGAGCTTCGTTACCAGTCTGGGAACAGTTGGGTGGTGGTTTTCTCAAGAGCTGCTCTTTCCAAGTCAGAACTGGTGGGTTTGCACTGGGTCTAATCTCTGTCTCTGTCTGTCTCCACTTCTCTCTCTCTCTCTCTCTCTCTCTCTCTCTCTCTCTCTCTCTCTCTCGCACACACACACACACACACACACACACACACAAACACACACCTGGGCCCTAGAAGCTGAACATATGTTCAGCAGATGTAGCGCTGATCCCAGCCTGACCGGATCATACCGAAACATCAAAAAGATGAGCTCTACATTCTCAAAGAAGACTTAAGTTACAACAGAATCCTGGGACCAGGAACAAGCATCAGGCCTATTTCAAGTAAGTGAAGACAGATATAACACTCTGGTTGTGGGCTTCTTGAAGGTCAGAAAAGCCCAGATCCCTGTGATGCCTGTGAACAAGAGCAGACCCCACCAATCCTGGGACAGACATCTGCAACAGAGCTGGTTTGGGGCCAGAACTCTAGAAGCCGGGTACATTTATCCCGAAATGCTCTGCCAAATTAACCAATAACTAAGTGGTACTGTGATTGATACCCTGCGAGACATTTTTTCTTTACATTAAAAAACAAACAGCTGTTAAATGCAGAACAAAACAAACTTTATGTGGAAATAAGTTCTTAGAAGCAAATTACCCAAGCGAGAGTCATTCTCTCCAATCTAACCAACATTTTTTGCGTACGTGTTCTAAGTGATTATGTCAGGTTTTTGCAAACAAGAAAGGTAGTCTTTTTGTTAGGAAGCACAGATGCTGGAAGGGGGTTCAAGATTTATACGCAAGTGCTGGCTAAGTGTCTGCTCTGTGCCAGGTTCTATGCTGAGAGCTGAGGACAGAATGGTGAGGACATAGTTCTGCCCGTCAGAGCTTAAATGCCTTCTCCACTGGCTAGAGCATCTTCAGAATGGCACCGGGTAGGTAGGGGATACTTCTTCCTAATATCCTCTGCTACATGCAGGTTCCAGCTCAGGACAGTTTTTTGTCATCAAGAGTTCTTGCTAGAGGTCATTCAGATAACTGCTGCTGGTAGAAATGGTCTCCTGTTAGTAGTTATAAATAATGAAAATTCTGAATATCGAATGTATCCTTTACTTTCTTAATTTAAGAAGTGATTTTTCTTTAGTAGCATAGTAATGGGCCTCCTGTTATGCCACCTAAGGACCCAACATCGCTTCAGTGACATTCCTGAAATAAAGTATATAGGCCAGGCGCGGTGGCTCACGCCTGTAATCCTAGCACTCTGGGAGGCCGAGGCAGGAGGATCGCTCAAGGTCAGGAGTTTGAGACCAGCCTGAGCAAGAGTGAGACCCTGTCTCTACTGAAAAAATAGAAAGAAATTAGCTGGACAGCTAAAAATATATAAAAGAAATTAGCTGGGCACTGTGGTACGTGTCTGTAGTCCCAGCTACTCACGAGGCTGAGGCAAGAGGATTGCTCGAGCCCAGGAGTCGCTCTGAGCTAGGCTGATGCCATGGCACTCCAGCCTGGGCAACAGACCAAGACTCTGTCTCAAAATAAATAAATAAATAAATAAAGTGTATAACTGAAACTAATGAGAAAATATCAGGGAATGAAAAAAAAAAGAGGGACATTCTAAAATTTACTGGCCCAAACTTTTCAAAAATGTCAAAGCCACGAAAGACAAAACCGAGAAATTGTTCCAGATCAAAAGAGACTAAAAACCAAAAAGACATAACAACTAAATACAAGCAGAGATTCTGGATTGGATCTTGGGCCCAGGAAAAAAATTTTTTTTACTTCTGCTACTGCGGTGTTGTCGTAGATATATTCGTTCTCGCCCACAGTCCCTGGCTCATAACTCCCGTAGCCCTTGTCACAGCCTTTTGTTATAATGTGGGTGTGTTTGGCCTCAGGAAACAGAGTCTCTTCGACCTCCTGCCTCAAGGCAGCACCCCAATCTCCCTGCTTTCTGACTGTGGATCACGAGATTCTCATTCCAGAGAGGGTCCGTCCCATACCCTGGAGGTGACATGAGTGTTCATAAACAAAAACCCAAGAGGGCCGGGTTCAGAGGGCTTCCCGATAGCTGAACACGTGGGGAATCCTGGAGGTGGCGCCCAGGTGGGGCATGGAAGCTCCAGGCCCCTTCCCCCATAGCTCACCCTACGCATCTTCTCATCTGTATCCTTTGTAACATCCTTTATAATAAACTGGTAAATGTAAGTAAATGTTTCCCTGAGTTCTGTGAGCCGCCCCAGCAAATTAATTGAACCAACAGAGGAGGTCATGGGAACTCCAGCTTGAAGCTGGTCAGTCAGAAGTTCCGGAGGCCCGGACCTGTGTCTGGAGTGAGGGCAGTTTTGGGGAATTGGCCCTCACCCTGCAGGATCTGATGCTGTCTCCAGGTAGACGGTGTCAGAATTGAATCACAGGACACCCCACTGGTGTCTGCTGTTTGGTGTGTGGGGAAAACACCCCACATTTAATCACAGAAGTCTTTTTCTATGTTGACGATTCTTGCGCTGTGAGAGCAAGGGGAAAAATTCGTTTGAGTGTTTTCCTGAAGCAGCTACAAAGGACATTAATGGTACAACTGGTAGATTTGAATAAGGTCTGTAGATCAGACAATAGTATCATATCAGTATAAATTTTCTGATTTTGATAATTGTATAGTTTCATATAAGAGACTGTTTTAAAAAAATAAACACCGAAGTCTAAAGAGGCATCTATCTGCAACTTACTCTCAAATGATTCAGAAAAATATATAGAGAAAAAATAAAACAAATGGAAAAATGTTGACATTTAGGAAATCTGAGTAAAAGGGGACATAAAAATTCTTTGTACTTTTTTGCAACTTTTCTGTAAATCTAACATTTTTTAAAAATAAAAGAACTGGCAGAATATTTAATGTTTACTCCTACGGTTAAGAATGTGCACTCAAAAAAAGGCCTTTTCCCTCAAATCACGTAAAATTACACAAGATCGAACACATTTGAATGTGCTAAATGATACAATTAAGATATTGATTTTTTAATAAAAGAGTAAATATGACTTTAGGAAAAAGTAAAGCTACTGTTTTGTGTCATTAGGCAGAAAAGATTTTATTTCCTGGGAAAAGTGAGATTCTCCATGGTTAGTGTTCTGCTTTAAGGTCCCTTGAAAGAAAACAATCACCAGGGAGTGAGCATAAGTTTTCTTAGTTTGAGCTGGGGTTTAATTCTCAATTAGATTACTGGCCAGACTGTTCAATCACCTAGAGGTATTTTTTTTAAATTTTTTAAATAAATCATTGTAACTAGGCTCAAACACACCTTTATTTTCCTTTTTTGTTGTTCATTTTTTGTTTGTTTGTTTGTTTGTTTTTTGAGACAGAGTCTCACTCTCTTGCCCGGACTAGAGTGCCATGGCATCAGCCTAGCTCACAGCAACCCCAAACTCCTGGGCTCAAGCGATCCTCCTGCCTCAGCCTCCCGAGTAGCTGAGACTACAGGCATGTGCCACCGTGCCTGGCTAATTTTTTCTATTTTTAGTTGTTCGGTTAATTTCTTTCTATTTATAGTAGAGACAGGGTCTCGCTCTTGCTCAGGCTGGTCTTGAACTCCTGATCGCGAGCAATCCTCCCACCTCTGCTTCCCAGAGTGCTAGGATTACAGGTGTGAGCCACCGCGCCCAGACAACCTAGAGGTATTTCATTGTTTCCAGCATCCCATTTTTTCAATTTGGTTTCTAGTCTTTCTTTCATTTTCTTAATCATATTCAACACATTTGTTTTATAATTTCTTTCAGATGGCTTTCTACGTCAAGTTTTGGTGTGCTAATGCATCAGTTTCTTGTTTGCAGACTCATCCTTGTCATTTCTTTTACGGTGAGCTGAGATTGTTTTGTAAGTGGGAAAGTATCTGGTCTCATATAGTAATCACAGTGACAGTCCAAACCCCGACTGCATCTTCTGTGGGAGCTCCTCTCTTCTGCTTGTGGTCCAGGGACTGGAGGGACTTGCCTGTGATCAGTGTCATCTGCACATCCTTGCCCGCTCCTTCCTCAGCCCTGGCTGCGCTGGTTCCACTGGGGTTGCAGTGAGGTGGGGGCAGGAAACATCGCACTTGTCTGGAATTGGTCCCCTCTGACCCTGATAGATGTTTAAGCTACCTTTTTTTTTTCTCTCTTGAGACAGAGTCTCTCTGTTGCCCAGGCTAGAGTGCCGTGGCGTCAGCCT